>JAUMIR010000001.1:428221186-428446186 GCA_030847615.1 Gambelia wislizenii
CCAGTGTCGGTGGACAGCTTATGGACATTCATGCCCAATAGTATAAGGGAACTCAAGGAAAGAAAAAAAAACTGTTTTAAGACTTTTGAACTTTGACCAGATGTTGACACTTAATACACAATTCCAGACAGCTGTGATTATTTTTTACTTTTTATCATTTTTCATCAACAACAGAGGACCAATGGAAACAAGAACATAAATGTGAAATCATGGGCTCACTGAAAACAATCTATGTCCATGTAAAGATCCTCTGGGGTGGGGGGAAGACTCCAAGAGTTATAACTACTGTAGTATATTAAACATAGGAACTAAGTTAACTTGTATATTTCTGTTGATCACTCCGTTATGTTGCCTCAAATAGTTTTAGAAGGAGAAAAAATATCCTTGTTTTCCACACTATGTGTGTTGTTCCCAAAAGAATGACTGTTTGGTTCAGCAGTGAAGTCACTATCCATGAAAGACAACAGTATATTTCAGACCTGTTTTGGCCAGTGAGAAAAGAACTACCCTAGAGACGAAGAGGAAGTCTTGCTGGGTCTCTCATCACTCAGAAGACAGTTGGAAGAAGGCCTTGCCATCCCCTGGTTTTGTTCCTTCATAAATGTGTCCTTTAGTTTCAAACAGATCTTTATAGTTTGTGCTTCATAAGCCCTGGATATTTTTGGACTCTTTTTTTCAAAAGAGCATGCAGGTGAAGACTTAAAAAGACAAAGCAGGAGCTTCTTCTAGTAGTTCTGAGCCTTGGCTTGGGACAGGACAAATCTGAAGGTTGGGCAGCTTTCCTCAACAAAAGAAGATATTAATGGTCTTTGCACCAAACCTAGAACTTTTATCATGAACTCAGAGCTTGGGAAAAAGCAAGAGAATACTGTAACAAACTTCGTACAGAGTTCGGTCTATTAATTGTTTCATGTTAGATATTCTATGTGTTTACCTCAATTGAAAAAAAAAGAATGTTTTTGCTAGTATCAGATCTGCTGTGGAATTGGTATTGTATGTCCATGAATTCTTCCTTTCTCAGCACGTGTTCCTCACTAGAAAAAAATGCTGTTACCTTTAAGCTTTGTCAAAATTTACATTAAAATACTTGTATGAGGACTGTGACGTTATGTTTTAAAAAAAAGGTGTTAAGTCACAAAATGCGGTAATAAATATTTCATTTTTGATTTTTTGTTAGGCCTTTGTGTTTTTAATCTGAATTGGGGGGAATCCTGGGGAGGAGCAATATAAACTTGTACCAACAGAAATCCAGATATAAAAACATCCAAGATTAAATAAGGTTTTGTAGCATGCGAGGTTATAAATGCCTAAACATGAAATCAAAATGTTAGACATGTGTATAATCTTTATGTCTAGAGCTAAAAAAATGTGTGAGTGCTTGCATGTAAGTGGTGAAAGGAATTGTATGAATATTTATTTCAATTTCTTCCAATGCTACCCCCCTAGGCTTTAGTTGAACAAATACACTGCTGACTTTAAAGCACAGCTTGTCTGTAGAATGTGGAATGGAGCTGTTAACATTAGGAGTAGATCAGTAACAAAACTAGCTGCTATTTTATCAGTTACAAACTACCACCTCTCTGCTCTGTTTTATTTAATGTGAGTTACTGGAATACTTACCAAAGTACTGCCAAAATAAATCATCTTAAAGCTAATAGGAATAGACTTACAATATTCATATGATAGTTCATATCTACATGCATATTTATACAGTCCATGTTTACTCAGATGTAAGTGGCACTGGAATTAGTCGGTCTTACTCGAAGGCAAATATGTATATGATTGGAGCCATAGATACATGAAATCAGTATTGTGGTATTTAAATATCTTTTGGTCAGCACTGGGTAGGAGTACAACCAAAACAAAATACTGTATGTTAATTCTCTCTTACCCAATAAATTTCCATAGAAAGAAAGAAAGAAAGAAAGAAAGAAAGAAAGAAAATTATTCTACATACAGAAAAAAATATATACATTCAGAGTACAACTAGTTTGAAAAACAAATCCAGACTTGTTGATATTTAAAACAGGCCCGTTGGAATCCATGAGTCTACTATATATATATGACTAAGTTTAGATCCAACACACCAAACTCATAATTGTTTTAAGTGATTGAATAAGGTGTGCAACAGAACTACTGGAAATAAAAAGAGGAGAGGGAGTGCTGCATTTTGACTCATTTGTTACTCATGATAAGTAAAAAATATTTCTGTTAAACAAGAAGTATTAGTTAGGGCACAGAGTTCATGCCCAGGTGATCATGGCTCTGCCTGTTAAACCAAGATATGCATGAGCCTTTTGCCTACAGATGGAGTTTCTGTGTCCGTCCCCTCATAGCATCGAGAAATCAAACCAGAAAGTGTCTTTAATTCAGAATAGTTTTCAGTTTCACTCAGTCCCTCAAACTTCAGAACTAGTTAAGACATTAAATCACAGTTTGAAGTTAATTTTGCACTGAGACATCTTCTGAAACTGTTAACTATAGTCGGACCCTCGTATCCATGGAATCAATCAGTATCCACTGTTTTAGTTATCCATGGTACACACAAAAAAAAGGAATGCATACCATAGAGTTTTCCTAGAAAATGCCTAGAGAAGCATCTCTAGACAATTTCTAGGTCCTCCAAGGCAACCCTATGGTACTTTTAACCTGGAAGTCCCATTATTTTCAATGGTTTTCACTGTTATCCATGTTTTCTGATGTCCACGGTAAATCCGGGAACTGAACCCCCCTAGATACGGAGTCCAACTGCATATGTAGTTTAAACCCCCAATGTGAATGAAGCAAAAATGCTGATCAGGTATTTTGAAATAAACCAACGAAGAGAAGAAGCATCCTAGCCCTGGGCTGTTTTTCGTATGGGAAGCAACAGGAGAGTATCTATCCATGGATTTTTCAGGGTTCTAGAGAGTGTGGAGAGCATCCACATATAGAGGACATTCTCCTCCTTCCAAAGTCACTCTCCATGTGAGGAGAGCGAAAAATAAGCATGAGGCAGGACTAGCACACTCCATGCACTCATTTTTACAATACCCAGCTCTATAATGCCTGAGCAGGAGTAAGGTTAATTACACACCTCCTAGTTTAATCACAGTTCAAGTGAAGGGACTGTGTGCATAGGGGAAAAGTGCTTCTGACTATCTTGGCTTAATAAGCTTCTGAACTGAGCCGAACTCAAGCCTGATACACACTAGGCCTTGACACTCAGGTGGATTGGGCCTTGTTCATCCATGCTTGCTTTCTATTTTTCTTATTGTTGATGGGACATACAAGTGGAGCAGTCTTAAATACATTTTCAGGATTGCTGAATATCATCACACTCGGTAATACCTGCTGAAGTCAGTGAGACCAGATACTTTGGCTTGAATGCATCTTTTCTCTATGCTACAGAGCAGGCAAATTTAAACTTCTCGTCCATGTGCACCAGGTGTAGAATATACCTGCTAAAGTTGTATGTCAGGCGATGTTTAGTGATGGTGAAATCATGGCTAAACCCCCTTTAATTACTGGTGGTTATTTGTAGAGTAAGCATTGCTTTTGCTGAGTTCCAATCAAACATAATAGCAAGACTTCCATTGATTTCAGTGGAGATGGGTTAATTATGCTTTATCTGAACAATTTTGCTCTATTTAATATTTATAAAATGTTCTCATACCCTTCATCCTACTATGCCAGGAGGGAGAGAGGATGGGTGAATCTAATAATTGGTATCACTGAATTGGGGGGAACAGCACTGCACTCCATTCCAGGTTAGCTCTGCTTTCTCCTCTCGCTTTATTTCAAGTGTATTGACAAAAGCTTTCACTTGAAGCTTCCATATATTTAACAGTCTAAGCTGCAAACTTGATGTTTCATTCCCAGGCTGGTGCTCAGCCTGTAACAGAAGGGAGAGATCACTGTAAGAATATATTAAAATTTAGTTGGCAAAATGCTCCTGGATTTTGTCTACATTTGTCTACATAGTCATTTTGTCTACATTGGAGGGGAGGTGGATTCCACATTTGGTGTTAAATTTTATTCCAGTCCCATTTTCTTGTGAAAGAAACCTCCCAAACATAGGATTGTTTGTGGAAGACAGGGAAACATTTCCTATTGTTCTTATATCTCATAAATAAAGCAAAACAAAACTGGTAGCATTTTAAATCAAACTTTCTGCATATTTTCTAACCTTTGGCAATGCATTGACTATGGAAGCAAGAAACAGGGACAAAATTTATCTCTGCTAGATGGTTTTGTAACAAACTAAATTCTTCCCATTGCTCTAGTGGCTTTTCCCTCTCTGGGCTCTAATCTGCTTGAGCTGTGTTGCTGGAATCCTAGCTGCAATATAATGTGAGGAGATTGCTCCAATCTAAGGTTTACTGTTTAGTATAGAGGGTTCCGATTTGGGTGTATTTAAGAAATGTTCAGCTGTCAAAAGTGAAAGAAAACGGGAATAGTGTTTTGACAGCGATTTAGTGTTAAAGGAAATACTGTAGTCTGACTAAAATTGCTTATGTTCTGGGAAAAGAAGGGTAATAGAAAAACACCTCTTGTTTATAGGTGTTTGGCGGGGGGAACCAAAATTTCCATTTCTCTGAGCAAATGGAGGAAGAATCCTAGCAAATCAAAAATGTTTGAGAAAGATCTACTTCTTGTTATAGGCTGGGGGTGGAGATAAGGGGAATACGCTATTTGTTATGAGTTTGGCTGTCCTTTACAGGCTCCTAATACTAGAAGCAGCAGCAGATTTGTTGCAGGTGGGGGGACTTTCTTCCCTTGGAGAGAATTATGTGTACAAAACCACACTGTACTTCTGGCAATTTCATCATAAAGTTCACAACATGGACTTTAAAAACACTCTAAAAGCTCTTTCTCTGTAAAACATCTTTCCATATATGTCACCAAGACTGCAGGCCTATGTATACTTGCCAAAGAACAACTCACATGACATTCAGTATGAGTTACTTCTAAGTAAACATGCACAAGGTTTCAATCCTGTCCACACTTAACTGGCAATAAATCCCACTGAACACTGTCGGACTTGTCTTCCAAGTAAATGTGCGGACTAAAGATTTCTTTTGAGCTTCTGGAATTATTTGTTCCAGAGGTAAATGCTGTTAAGAGTGGAATGCAACTAGGATGTTGCTCCAAAAATATATCTACAGATAGACAGATGAATTGAAATTGTGGTCCAGAAAGGGGGAAACGTTCAAGGAGGTGCAGCTCTGCAAAATGGGAACTGTCTCCACATCCTCTCTCCTTTGTACTGCAGGGAGGGATGTCTGATAGTACCACTAGAAAAAGGTGTTGCTGACCTTTATTGGTAGCATGTTAAGCTTTTAATGTTGACTTCTACATTCAGTTGTCCACATCGAGGACAAGGAGCACAGTTGCATTTGGGGAGGGGGGGGAGTTAAAATCGCTCTTCTTGTTTGTGAGCACTTTTCTAGTTTGTTAGGTTATGGTACTATGGTATTTACTCTAAAGGAAACTCATTGAATAAAGGGGCTGTTAATCCCAAGGAAGTCTCTTTAGGACTCCAACCTTAGGAAGAGACAAATTCTGAAAAGAAAGGGGTGGGGATGGGTTAAGCTTTGAGACTTTTTTTTCTGGCCAGGTTGTTAAGGAGGAGAGGGGATGTGGGCCCCCTTTGAACTGTTTAAGAGGTAATAGAGGGTGGGAGGTTATGAAGGCAGATTTTCATATTAATAGTTTAGGAGAAGGGGGACAGAAGGGAGCTGGGTCTCTGCCACAGTCATGATGGATGACCCTGCTTACCCCCCCTCCTCCTTTTCTCCTGCTTCTGACTGCTTGAGGCATCAAATAAACAAACACCTCCACCCCTCTTTGCAGCCTCGCCATTATGAATCAATTACTCCTCGCCTGTATTTTCTTATTTGCTTAAATAAAGCACTCAGAGGATTAAAGGGGTTTTCTTTTTGTATCTTACTTAGGAAATAAATACAAAAGTCCTTGTCGTTGTAATAATAATGGTGATGATGATTTCAGGTTGAGGCACTTTGCAAAGAGCTTCGCCCGCTGAGTTATTTGCTGGATGGGAGACGCTGTATATTGTGCAATGGCACAACTTAAAAGAACGCCTCTCTCCAACTAATGGGTTTTGCATTACACGCAATTACTTAAGGGTGGGGAGGGGGAGAGAGAGGAACGTCGCCCTCGAGAGCAGGCAACCTCGTTATTTAACTCCTTGAGGACAAAGCCATTGAGATGTGTTTTCTTCACTAGCTGTGAGGCACTAGGGTTTGTGACAGGCTGGCGACACACAGACAGAGAGAGAGAGAGAGGGAGAGGGAGAGAGAGATTTTTTAAAAAGGATTTTAGTGAATTGGGAAGCAAGCGTGCAAGTTGCGTCTTTGCTGTTGTGCTTTCTTACTGGAAGCAATAGCGTTAGAGGCGCTCAAGGTGTTTCTATGGCTACCTCGTATATGTGGGAGGGTCAGATGTGGGGGTGCCCAAGAGAAAAGGCAGCTCTTGGGTGATCATTTATCAATGTCACCCACATAATGATTCTCTCTGCAGCCTTCTATTGATGAGGATAATTACATTAGCTCAGAGTGACTGATCAATGAAAACCCACCAAACAAAAACTTCTTTGCTCTGGTTTATAATACAGAAAGCGAGGAGGGGTGGGAGGAGAGAGAAAAAAGAAGAATCAGATGGAAAGGGGGAGGAATTCCCCCCCCATCTTCTCTTTACCAAGGAAATAAGAACATTTCAGCCAGTTGTACAGGCTTTTCGGGAGAGGGGTGGGAAAGGGTGTTAACCCCCCTTTTTTAAACTTTCAGTTTTGTGACAACATTGGGTGTGAACCTAGTAACGTGTTTGTTTGGGTTCCCCCCCCCCCGCCATGTGTCTGTGAACACATTTTTTAAACTCCAGAGTTTCTCCATTATTGAGCTTCTGGGTTTTTTTATATAAAAAAATAATCTGTATTTGTTTTTAAATGAAGGAAACAGCAGAGATGCCAATCTGTGCCCCTGTCTGTCCGACATGGCGTTGCTGCTGCTGCTGTTTAATAAGTCAGTGGAATAGCTTCACTTTCCCCTTCCTTCTCCTCCTTTCTCTGGAAGATCCGGTTGTGCCTTTCCAGATGAATTACGGTTCAGCGGCTGCGTGGGTCTGGGTCTGGGGGTGGGGTGGGGTGGGAGAAAAGGAGAATCAATATCTCACTCAGTAGGTTCGGATTTGGAATGATTTGGCTGGTGGCTGGTTAAACGCCTCGGAAATGGGAGTGTAACCTAGCGCCTGACTCTGCCGCCGCTTGCACAAGCCAGCCAGCACCTGGGAGGAAATGTGTGGGGTGACTTGGTGTGTATACACGGGGGTCTCTCACCCTAAAGGCTGAAGGAGGGAGGGAGAGGAGAAAGCCCAGGGCATCAGCTACCCCATAGTGCCGCGGGTTTTCTCCTTTCCACCCGAAAAGCCCAGAATGGGGTTGCGGGAAAGATGGGGTGCTTCGATTGCTAGTTAAACTGAAGACGGTCTTGGAGGCCACTTGCCATTTAGCATCAAAGGCGCCCTCCAAATTTTCTTAGGCCCTGGGAATCGCCTTGCTCTCTTGTTCAGCTGCCTCTCTCTCCCCTCCCCTGTATACTCCCCCCATTCCAGATCCTGGAGCAATCCCGAATTGAAAAGGATGTCCCTTTAGGCAAACTTGATTGGCCATCATGATTCCCATCTCTCTTCCCTTTGCTGACACTTCTTGGAAAAGCTCCAGGCTGTTTTACACAGAGAGACTGAGAATATGCCATCAAATGAGGATCTTTCCCCCTTTGCACAGGGCAGTAAAGTTCTGCTGAAATCAGTGGGATTGGCTTCGTTTGGGCTCCAAGTGGAAACAGTAAAAATCCCACTGATCTCAGAAGGCTGGTTTGCTTTACTCCCTATGGCTTAGAGCACAAGCCTCTGATAAAATATAGGCCCTAGACAGCCAAAAGCCTCTGCGGGGCTACTGCAGAAGGGGAGGTTGTGGAAAGTTGAGGCTGTGATGAGGCCTCTGGGTAGAACCTCCGGGGAAACAAGTTTCTTCTGAGTAGATGCTTATAAACTGGCTGGGTGACTCCCAGCATAAAAAGAAAGGAAGTGGTTAGCATTGATGAGGGGGATTCAATTTTGGGATCCACTTTGTGATCATCTGGAATTTGTGCAAAATGTGTGTGCTAAATGTGGGGTGAGGTGAGAAATCATCTGCAGTTGAGCAGTTGAGCTCTGGGCACATTCATTTGGACAGCTAGGAGTTACAGCCCTTAGCTCCTGCTGCCCGTTAGTTAAGGCAGACCCCATCCCTTGGGGCATTGCTGCACCCACATGCATTTCCAACCTCTCCAATATCCCCTGAGGTCACTCCCCGCAAGGCACACTTGGTGCCTCTTAATTCAGAAGCATGAGAACAGTCTGGCAGAGTGGTTTGAACCTTGGGCTATGGAGAGAGCAGGGTTCGAATCCCCGCTCGGCTATGGAAGCCCAATGGGTGATCTTGAGCAAGTCACACTATCTCAGCCTCAGAGGAAGGCAAAGACAAATCCTCTCTGAACAAACCTTGCCAAGAAAACCCTGTGATAGTTCTGCTTTAGGGTTGCTGGAAGTTGGAAACAACTTGAAGGCACACACCAACAACAACTTGGGAGTCATTCCAGTTGATTCAGGAGACTTTCTCCGAATAAGTGAGCTTTGAAGCAAA
This sequence comes from Gambelia wislizenii, assembly GCA_030847615.1. Classification (NCBI taxonomy): domain Eukaryota; kingdom Metazoa; phylum Chordata; class Lepidosauria; order Squamata; family Crotaphytidae; genus Gambelia; species Gambelia wislizenii. The sequence continues at coordinate 428,229,870 of JAUMIR010000001.1, forward strand.
GCCTGGGGTTCCTTCACACACACACACTCCCTTAAAGTTGTGCAACCAACCAGCCCTGTTCTGCTGTGCCAGAAACTCCCAAAGAGGAAAAGGGAGAAGGGTGGATTGCTATTTTTTTTTTAATTTACATTCTTCTCTCACTTCTGTGCCTACAGAAAGGCTATGGAAACAAATGAATTTGATCTACTACGCTGGCCAAACAGGTTTCAAACTGGAACATTAAAAAAAAAATAGAGAGAGAAAAGGGACAGCCGCCTTACCAGTATTGTTTCTATTTGGAGGGATGGGGGTGGAAAGGGAGAGAGAGGGTTGCCCTGAGATGTGAAAAGTGGAGTCCTCCCAGTAGCCTTTTCCTGCGGGTCTGGTTGCCTAAACTTAGAAACATTTTCAAATCTATGAGCCTTGAATGGACAAATACTTGCTATCAATATGGGACATGGCCCAGTGGCAAAAAAAAAAAAGCTTGAATGGGAACAGGCGCTGGGAGAAACTAACTACCAGCCATTTTGCCATTACTGGGTGAGAGAGAGAAAGAAAGAGAGAAAGAGACCCTTTCTGATTAATAACTAGCAGGGTAATGTTGAGGGCTTTTTCTGCCCGATTGCCTTTTTGAATTAGAGCCGATTTCTTCACACTTCAATAGGGCCTGTCTCCTTTAAAATGAGTGACAGATCTCTCTCTCCTCCCTCCCACCCTCTCTCTTTCCCTGAGACTTAATGATGCAAATTTTCTAATTAGTTAAATCACGTTCCTTAAAGGCCTTAATATTTACTGGGCAAAAGAAGTGATAATTCCAGATCGAATGTCTGGAAATAGCCAGACAAATAACATTAGGCCTTTTATTTAAAAAATAATAATATGATAAAGTGAGGGAGGGAGAGAAAAAGGACAGTCGATTGAAAATAGGAGATGGAGGTGTCTTAAAATGTTAATAAAACTCCAGCTAAACTTTAAGCCTGAAGATTGCTGCCCCCCCTTCCGTTTAAAACACACACACACACACACTCGCTTTTATTTTTCAATCAGCTAAGATTTAATTAGGAGCCCCCAGGCCGGACGATCTGATATTTTCTCATTAGTTTTCCATCAGTAATCTTGAGTGTTAGATTGGCTTAAAGGTTGTCAACATTTGACCAATTTTATTTAAGGAAAAGACATCACGCCTTATAGCTCGGGGACCTCCGATCTGAAAATAAATCCTGCTTGGATCAGCGGAACTAACAGGCGAAAAAAATGTTGACAATTTATCGTTGGGTTTAATAAGTTGCATAATGTCTCCTAGACAAGAGAGAAGGAGGGAAAGAAAGAGAGAGAAGGAAGGCAAGGAGCTGCGGCTGATGTGCATTTTGGTGCCTCTACCTTTCGCCAACGGGTGTGAGAAAACAGCCGGCGGAGGCAAGATTTGGTTACAAGAACTGTAACCCTAGTAGGGTTTGGAAACTGCAAGAGTACCTCCAACACAAACACACGCACACCGGTTTGCAGGGTTGGAAAAGTGTTTTCCTCCTGATCTGGCCAGCTAGACACAACGTCAGAGCGCCCCCTGCTGGCGAAGGAACCAAAAAGTCTCCGAGACACCAGACTAAATACACACACAGGCAAACCTTTCCTTTCCTTTCCTCCCCCCTTTCCCGGAAAATGGGAGATTTCCTGTCTAGGCTGCTGCGAGAGGATAGAAGGGGGGGGGACACCCCACCTTCTTAATACCTGTCTTGCCTGTAGGGCTGCCTTGGGCACAACACCTACAGATAGTAATGCAAACTCTGGTCCAACTGCAACACTTGGAAGTTGTGGCAGGTTTTGTGTGTGTGTGTGTGTGTGTGTGTGTTTAAGGGCATGTCCAAATGTGAGCGAGGAAATGAAAGGCGACTAATTTCTGTACAAATAAGGAAAGCGAGTCCCTTCGGTCAGTGTGTGACCTTTTGCAACATTTTTGAGAAATGTCAGCTGTCCTCGGATTTGAATTGACTGGTCCTTCTCTGGTCAATGTTAAAACCGAGGAAAAGCAGGTGAGACCACTGGGCTCCGGAATAGAAAAAGAGGTCACGCAGGAATATAGGGATTCTAGTAAAGTAGCTGCGCATCTCTCTAAATTGGTCCCCTGGATTCACATCTGGATCAGAAAACAGATCTGCATCCCATGCCTGTGTTTCCCAGCTGATCTTTAGACAACACCCTGGATAAGAAATGGGAGATGCAGCTAAACGGGACAGGGACAGGGAGTCCATGTCTTTGACCTATCCTGAGAGGAGGGTGCTAGACATGTCTACTTAGGTGTAGGTTAGCCCAGGGAATTAAGGGGTAGTCAAAGATAGCAGCCGAGGTTGCAAAAAGCAAGCAAGCAAGCGCCATTGCGCTGAAAACATACTGAAAATTGAAAATCGGAAAGAGAGCTTGCAATCCTAAAGAGTTCCTAAGGATCAAGCCCCCATCCCTTCCCCAGGATAGCTTGTCAGGAAGCATCCTTCGGATTTCAGGCAGGGTGGAATGCATGCATGCCACACTGCCTTCACAGCAGGGCAGATTTGAGGGCGAAACAGCTATTCCGAGCTGAAAGGTACAAACTCCCTTCTCTAGGCTAGTCGCAGGAAAGTCTCCAGGTCGGCTTTCCCTAAAGTCTCGGAAAGTATTTATTTATGTATTTATATATTTATTTTACAGATGACAGGAAGCATCATCCCTCTAAGGAGAAGCCCTTGGGTGGGGGGTTCAGGTGCCCCATTCATACCTGCTCCAAGAGGCATTCCCACACTGAGATTTAGCTGGGACCTGCTGGGGAAAAATATGTGTTGGCCTTTGTTAGTTTGGGTTTGTTTGTCGTTGTTTGAAACATTAAAGGAGTTAGCTGCAATCCAGGAGTCCCAGGGCGGCAAGCCAAACTCTGTCTTTTTCTGGCACTTGGAAAAATGTGAGCTTGGGAACTGAGATCTACAGAAATGATTAATAAAGACCATTAGTCGTTTTCTTGTGGATTATTGTTGCTTGTGGATTATTTTAAAGACAGAGCATCTTGCTGTAGCCCAAACCCAGTCTGTTTGTCTCTGAACTGCAAAAGTCACCCTTGTGATTATCATCCTTATCATCTTTAAATATATAATTTTTATTATTTTTAAAACTCTCTTCTAAAAATGAGCATTTTAAACGGGGAAGCTGGGTTTTGTTTTTTGTCTCCTGGCTCTGAAGATGCTGCAGCATGAAGGCAGGAGGGTGTCTTCCCCAGCCCAGGTTGGAAAGCAAGTGACATGTAAGGCAAGCAAAACGGGTTTAAAGGCACATATAAAAGCATAAATCACTTGTGTTTAAAGAGACACTCGGGCCACTGTATAAACTCAGGTACAGTTAAATATTTATAGTTTAAAGGGTTATTTTGTCTGCTTTTAGGAGCAGAACCGGTGAGTTTAAGTAGGTTTCAGGGCAGAAAGAAAGCGAGGCAGACACAACAAAGCAGAGGCAGTAAACCTGGTTTCTTGTTGGGGGGGGGGATGATGCTGGTGGTTTGTTGAAGCAAAGCAAGAAAGCTTCCAGATTTCTTTTGCTTATCAAGAATATTTGGGAACAGAGAAGGAATTTTTCCAAGAGGGAAATAAAACACACACGTTTGAAACAAAGGCATAATTTCCATTGCAAATCCCCCACTGCCAGAGAGAGAGAGACGGGAGGAGGAGAGAGAGAGCAGGGGCAAACAACAATATTTATGAGAGAGGCGCTCATAAAATTAATGTACCTTACTTTTAAAAAATCAAATGCTCACTACAGTGTGCCTCGGCGTAGCTTGGTTAAAAAAAAATAGACTTTCTGACAGTCTTGTCAGCATCTTAAGTAAATTATCCCAGCGCTGGTCTTTGGAAGGGAAAAGCCACGCTCTTCTTCTTAAAACACCTCCTTGCATTAATCTTAAACCAGTTGAAGATTATGATGGGGGAAAGTGTGTGGTTGGGGTGGGGGGAGAGGGTGACATTACAAGGCCACCTTCATCTCCAGTTGCCTCCCTCCTTTCTCCTTTTACTTCTTTTTACCAGCCAGCCAGATGTAAGAGAAAGAAAGGAAAAGCTCAGAAAGACAGGACAACTGAGGCGAATCCTGTGTAAGTCTTGGTTGCTAGAATGTAGGGAAAGACTGCTTTCTGGATTTACTGGAATTTGGGTGGGCATGGGGGAGGAAGCAAATAAACAGGAGTGGCTCCCCCCCCCCCCAGGCAACGAGGGATTCAATAAAAGGTAACTTCCAAAGGGTCTTCCTTTTATTTTCCTGATTTGTTCAGATAGAAAATCGGATCTGATCGAGATGAAAATGGCAAGACGTTGTTTTTAAACCTATTTTTCCTGACTTTTTTTTTTTTACATCAAGCTAATTTATTTGCTGGGTCATAATTAATGGTGTTTTTATTATATTATTATCACCTACATCAGTACACTCTCTTCTGTGTGTGTAGGGAGGACAAAAGCGGCTTGTATAACATTTCTTGAGAACAAAAGAAAATAAACGTAGCGAATATTATTCGAACCGAATGCATGCTAGGCTTGCTCTTTGCAAGGCACTACTACCCCAATTTTATTGCATTGTTCTTTTTTTTTTAATAGCCAGAAAATAAAACATTATTTTCACTTAAATGCAGTGGGGGGAAAAGCCACCGAGTCAGGAGCTAGCTAGACACTCGAAGCAAAATTTCTGCCAACCGGAATAAACGGGATCTAGAAACCGGTGCGAAGGTTTGCCTTTGAATAACCAAAAAAAAATCACACCCCTGTGCAGGTCTGTTGTGATTGATAATCCCGTTGAATTTAATAGGACTTACTTCCGAGTAAATGCACAGATTGTGATATCCACGCCTTTGGGCATTTTAATTCTTTGCCCCGGGCTTTGATCGCGTTTACTCGGGAGTAAAGCCCCCTTCGCTTTCCAAAGGGGACCTGATCCGAAGCAAACGCGATGGAGGTGGGGGGGGACAGAAGGGGTGGTCGTGAAGCTGGGGGGAAAGGAAAAACTAGTCTGCGATGCGAGAAGGAGCAAGGAGAGAAGAAGACCGAAGTCCCAGCAAAGATGGGCTTTTCCCCCTTTCCGACGTGCAGCGGGGGAGAAGGAGAAGCGAGGGCCAGCTCCTGGGTCTTGCCCCTGGAAAGGCTTTTTTTTTTTTTAAGTGGTGAAGGGGGGAATTCTGGCAAAAGGGAGCCAAGTTCTCCTCCTCTCTGCCCCAGCTCCGGAGGGTGGCCCTGCGCTGGAGGGGGAGATGGCTGGAGGGGGAGATGGCTGAGCCAGACCAGGACCCCTGGATCCCCCCCTCAAGCCCCCTGTGCCAGCCTGAAGGAGGAGGCAGCCTCCCTCCCCAAAGACAGGGCAGGGAAGCGAGGTTTCGGAGCTGGCCGAGTCCCTTTCTCCCTGCCCCCTGTGGCCACCTCCGAAGGCTGAGGTCCTGCCTGCCTACGTGCCCTGGGCAAGGGCTCTCCCTCCTTCAAAGGCAGCCTTTTTTTTTTCCCTTTCAGAGGAGGGGGATCGGAGAACACCCCCCCAGGCCATTGCCTCCACTCAACCCCCCCCCCGTACTCCTTGGCCAATCCCACAGCCGCCTCTTTATAGAATCAGAGAGTTGGAAGAGACCACAAAGGCCATCCAGTCCAACCTCCTGCAACACAAAGCACTCCTGACAGATGGCCATCCAGCTTCCCTTTTAAAACCACCACCACCCTCCAAGGTAATGCATTCCAGATAATGCCCAACAGCTCTTACTGTCAGAAAGTGCTTTCTAATGTTTAGGTGGAATCTTTTCCTGGAGTTTGAACCCACTGCTCCGTGTCCTAGTCTCTGGAACAGCAGAAAACAAGCTTGCTCCATCCTCAGCATGACATCCCTTTGAATATTTGAACATGGCTCTCATATCACCTCTTAAGCTTCTCTTCTCCAGGCTAAACATACCCTTCCTCCCTCTCTCAACTGTGAGCCCTCAACCTCCTCCTTCCAAAAAGGCAAAAAACAAGGAGAGAGTTTCTAAGGCAGGTGGCACTCCAGGATCTGGGAAGAAGCACCTTCTGCCCCCAAAAGTCTATCCCTCAAAAGAGCAGGGGTGAAGGGATTGTCCTCTGCACATGCTCAGAGCCCCCTGAAAAGCTACACTTAACGTCCTGAGCCCTCCTCAGCTGCCTTGAATTTGGAGATAAAACACACAGGCTGCATCTGCACTGCAGACATAATCCAGTTTGACATCTCTTTAACTGCTGTGGCTCTATGCTATGGAATCCTGGGTTTGTAGTTGTGGCAGGATTGCTCTCTGACAGAGAAGACTAAATAGCCCACAAAACTACAGACCCCAGAATTTCATAGTATTGAACCATGGCAGTTAAAAGTGGTGTCAAACTGGATTATTTCTGCAGTGCAGATGCAGCCATAGAGAAGCCTTTGCCCGGTGGGAGAGGGAGTTTTGGAGAACCTGACAATTGAGGCCTGATAGAAATCCTCTGAATACAAAGGGGGAAATCTTGGAAAGATGAGCTCATTTCAAACACTTGACTCGCATATTGTAGTCTCTCCTCTGGTAAGGTACAGTATATTATTGGGAGTGGGCAGGAGGTGGCATTATGTTTATGGCAAATATAGCTGTATCTATTCACATCCACACTCCTGTACTCTAGAAGTGGAGAGACGACCAGTTCCTCTGCTACAAAGCCACAAATAAGGGCTTGCTGTTGGCATTCACTTCAATGGGTTTATGCTGAAGAATGGGAGGCCAGGGGATCTTGCCCATTATATGTAAACCAGGATACAAGGAAAGGAGCCTCCCTGCTTTTACAATGGCCCCTTGAGAGTGACAAACTGGTTATTCTTGAATGCTTTCAGGTTTTCAACATTTTTACTAACTGGACGAGTTTGGGTTTAATCCAATTTAACCCCATTAAGATCGACAGGGCTTGATTTAAAACCCAGGGTTTGATACTAGGTGGCCAATCTCGATAACTCGGCTTAACAAAAACAAGGAAGTGGGTTTAACAGGTTATTGATCAGGCTAGATATATTTTTTTCTCTTCCTGGGTTTATTTTTATTTTTGGACAGGAGTGATTTGATTTTATTTGGGAAAAAAAAAACGCCTAGGCCAAAAAGAGAAGAAAATATGAAGAAGGATCTAAAAAGCTGATTTTGTTGGGAACCAAACAAACTCATTCCCACCCATCCTTTCGGCAATGGGGAGCAAAGCTGCGATTCCGGTGAGCAGCTAAAATGAACCAGGGGCATAACTGAATAGGCTTACAAGGCTGAAAACCTTGCTCCCAACCCTTCGACTCCAGCGGAGCAGCTAACGAATCCTTTTGCTGACAACTGAGAAATAGGCTCCATTGAGCTCAATGGGAAACGGACTCCCAAGTAAGTGTTCCATTGCACAGGATCAGACCCTGGCTCTGCACAGGATCAGGCTTTCCCCGCTGCCTTCAACACCTTGGGCTAGAGCGCCTTTAAACAACAACAAGAAGGACACCCTAAGTACAGTACTTCTTTAAGCTGCCCTTTCAAACCGGAGCAACTACCTTGGCGGGAGTCATGGCTAGCCAGGCTTCCTTCCCTCCGCCCCCACCCCCAGCAAAAGTCTGCTTTGGGTCTGCATCCAGCATCCACACTAGAAAAATAATCCAGGTTGAAACCGGATTCTTTGCAACTTGGTTCTTTGCATGGCTCCTTCCTATGGAATCCTGGGATTTGTAGTTTGGCGAGGCACCAGCCCTCTTTGTCAAAAAAGACTAAAGACCTTGTAAAACTACACACCCTAGGATTCCATGGGAAGGAGCTCTGCAAATAATGTGGATTCCCCCAGGTGTGGCAGCGGGTGAGCTCTTAAAGTGCCCTAGGTTTTAAGGGAACAAAAGACTGGGCAAATATCTGATGCCAGCAGGCTCCTGTCTTATCTTGTCACGCGTGGGAGGGGGCGAGGAGGCAGGCTAAGAGACTTAAAGAAGCAGCACCGGGATTTAGAAAGCCTTCGCTACCTTTACAGGGGGGAAAAAATCCAGATCTTGGGGAGGGAGAAGGGCTTCTCCTTGAACGACGCCCCCCCTCCACAAAGGGTTAATAGCAATAGCACTTCTATTTTCTATACAGTATTTCAGTACCAAAGCACAATCAGTGGTTCTCAACCTATGGGTCCCCAGGTGTTGTTGGACTACAGTTCCTAGAAACTCCAGACAGCAAAGCCAATAGTGAGAGATTCTGAGAACTGTAGTCCAACAACATCTGGAAACCCACAGGTTGAGAACCACTGCAAGTTTTCCATTGTGTGTTGCTGATTGCCTCCAACAAGCTGGCTTCTCATTTTACTATGGAAGGATGGAAGGTGGAGTGAACCTTGGAGCCCTTGGGATGGAACTCACAACGTTGTGGCTGCGGTACCTGCATTTAACCACTGCGCCACCAGGGCTCCACCAGGATGCCAGCTCTACCACTAGGCAGGGTAAAGAAGTCCCTTCAGGTAGCAGATGCTGGTGTGTGTGTGTCAATGGGGCAGCAATGAGGTGTTTGTTAGGGAAAGACAGAATTGTGCATCCTTTGCAGACCATCTTACACCTCCAAAGCTAGTTTGCGGTCCTCAGGAGGACCCTGTCCCATCAGAAGTGTTGAAACATGATTCAACTATCATGCTAATAGGTTTCTGTATATGGAATGGGGGGAGAAGTCGTCTTCTCTTTCAGCTCAAGCAGCTATATGGGCCAGTTTGGGTTAAAGCACTGCAGTCAGCCCTTGGAAATGTTGGTTGGAATCCTATATCAGCAACTTCGTATACTTAACTAAAGCTGCTGACACAGGCAGAAATAATCCAGTTTGACACCACTTTAACTGCTATGGAATCCTGGGTTTTGTAATATGTTGTGGCACCAGAGCTCTGTGACAGAGAAGGCGCAATATTGCACAAAATGACAAATCCTGGAGTTCCATAGCATTGAGCCAGGGCAGTTAAAGCGGTGTCAAACTGCATTCTTTCTGCAGCGTGTGAACAGCCTAAGTCACCTGTCCTGCCCCCTCCCGAGGAGCTGGGAGGCGGACTAGCGGTGCTGCTGCTGCTGCTCCTCCTCCAAAGGGGTGGTGGGCCTGGCCGGGCTGTGCCCCGGAGTCAAGCCCCGGCTCTGGCAGCGAGGGGCGCTGCGTCTCTCCGGAATCCACGCTGGAAGTGGTAGCCAAGCGCGCAAGGAGCGCGGAGCCGGGCTGGAGGGGAGGAAGCCAGGCCAGAGGTTTTTGTACGCACTTGGGGAGACGAGGTCCCCTGGAGGAATCCACACCACATAAATAATCCAGGTTTGAAACCGGATTATTTGCCATGGTGCCTCCCTATGGAATCCTGGGATTTGTAGTTTTGCAAGGTCTTTAGCCTTCTCTGCCAAAGAACGCTGGTGACAAACTCCAGGATTTCATAGGACGGAGCCATGCAAAGAATCCAGTTTCAACCTGGATTATTTCTCTAGTGTGGATAAGGTGGCAATTAGAGAGAATGGGAAGGCACCCCCCACTCCTGGTGGGAGCTGGAGCGCGAAACATAAATCGAAGGGCAAGGCCTCCTCGCCTCCAGAGCGCTGGCTGGCCGGGCAGAGGCGGAGGGGTGCCACTCTCTCGGCCTGGCCCAAAATGGGAGCCCGAAGAGCGCAGGCGGAAAGGTGGGGCCGCTCTCATTCGACAAGGAAGGCTGGAGAAGTCTTTTTTCAATTGCCTTTTTGAGGGGTGACTACAACTCCCAGCACTGCCTGGGGGCTTCTGGGAGTGGTAGTCCAGAAAAAGGAACGCTTCCCAAGTTCTGCAAGGATCACAAACTCTTGTCCGCGCTACACAATTATAGCTACACTATCACACTTGATTTCTTTTTAACTGCCCTGCCTGCATCTTAGTGTACTTTGGTGAAGCACTAGAGCTCTCTGGCTGAGAATTCGAAATGCCCCACCTTAAACTACAACTCCCGGGGATTTCATAGGATATTGCCATGGCCGTTAAAGTGCTATTTTTGTGTTATTGTGTAGTGTGAAAAGGAGAGAGCACACACACACACACATACACCGGATTCTCTAACTGTCATCCTTGTTGCTGGCAAGTCGCTATTAGGATAGGAAGGCCAACTAAGCCCCCCAGCCGATGTATGTTGTCTGAGTAGTGAGGGCGATGGGATTTACTGTACTTTATTTACAGTTTTTACATATGGGGGAGGGGCGGTCATTAATTGGCACAAGGAAACAACACAAGAATCTTGGGATACTTTAAGAGTCTTAACAGTTTAAGCTGGCATAAACTTTGGTAGAAGTGGCATGTAGTCCACAAAAGCCTCTGCCCAAAACAGTGTTTATGGGACTCAAGGCTTCCCATTAGGGTTGCCAGAGTGAAAACTGGCTAAGGCTCCTCCTGTATTTGTAAGGGTTGTGTAGAAGAGGGAATTTCGTCCAGTGTTGCTTGTGGCATAACCAGGTGACACGCGAAATTCCCTCTTCTGCACAGTCACTAAAGGTACAGGAGCCCTCTGGCAACTCCAGGACAGCAGCCTGTGCAAACTTTTTTAAAAATCTGCTTCAAGTTGATTTCAATTTCCGCGGACCCTGTCCTAGAATGTTCTTGGCAAAATTCATTCAGAGGAGGCTTGCCACTGCCTGTCTCTTAGACTGAGAGAGTGTGATTTGTCCTAGGCCACCCAGTGGGCTCCTCGATGGCGTGGGGGGGGGGTTCAAACCCTTATTTCCTAGAGTCCTAAACCAACACTTAAACCACTACACCTCACTCCCTATGGCCACAAGGGACTGCAGTCTGGGCAAATTAACTTGGTAGGAAATCCCCATGAAATTAGTTTAGCCAGGGGCTTTATTACACTGACCACCAAGGCTCCCCTGAGCAGATGGAAGGATGATGGAAGGTATCTGGCCTCAGTTCTGCCTCTCCAGTATGGGAATACTGAGAGCCATGTAGAAAGCCTTTTGGCTCTTCTAAAAATACGGCAGACACCCCCCCCCCCAAAACGGACTGGGCTTTGGCGGCAGGTGGAGAACTGTTGCGGATTTCCTCGTGTTGCTGATAGGGTTGCCAAGTGAAACTCAGGACAGGGCTCCTCTACCTTTAATGGGGGCGTGGAAGGGACCATTTCGGCAGGCGGGGTTCCCCTGGCTAGCAACACCTGCTGGAATTTCCTCTTCTACTCACCTATTTAAAGGTACAGGAGCCCCGTCCTTCTTTTCGTGTCACCTGGCAATGCTAGGAACCGTGTGGGTGGCATCCTGAAGAGGGAAGGTGGGCGATTCCCCCAGGAAGAAAGCAGCCCCTGAGCCGGGGTGAGTTCAGCCCTAGGCTCTCTTCTAGGCTAGAACCGGCGCTCCTTTAGCCTGCTAGGAAGCGTCTCCCTCGCCTCAGTCTCGGGTTCAAATCCTGCTGGCACCAGAGCAAGAAAAGGGAACTCACTGGCCGGCCTGGATCGTCCTTAAAGGACACACACGGCTTGGAGGGGGAAAAGTTAATCTCAAACCGAGTCAGTGATTAATCGCCAGCAATAAAATAAAATATGACCCAAGCAGGCGATTTGGAGGAAACAGAGGAGGAACGGACTTCGAGGCATTGGTTGCTGCTTTGCTCCCAACAACCGCGCGGAAAGTCTGTTGTCAGCGCAAAAAGAATTCAGTTTTAATCAGGACTTATAGGATCTTTGAAAGCCACATCAGGGTTTGGGGAAATGATCTTTTGAGACCCCCACATGGTGAGGGATGTGTGTGTCTGGGAACTGTTGTCCAAAAAAGTAACTTTTCCAAGCATCAGTCTGGATGTGGTGACAATAGCAAAAACCAAAGCCCAAACCTCCTTCAGTCCTAGGATCACTCAGAAACTCTCTTGTTTTCCTCTGGAGTAAAAATTGTTTTTTAAAATGGAAGCCTCCCTAAAGTACCCAGACTGAGGGGGTTTCTGGCTGCAGCATCAATATCTGCCCCACTGTCATAACTTTGGGAACTCTGTCCACTGACCACCTTCAACAAGGGTGTTTCAACCTTCACTGGCAAAATGGTTTCTTTCTTTAAAGCAATGCAATGCCCTCTTCCAGGGGGACATGATACATGTTTACTCAGAAGTAAGTCTGATTCAGTTGACTGATTCTTACTCTGAAGTAAGCAGTGTAGTAGACCTGTAGCCTTACAGCTTTAACAAATGGATGCCTTAAGTAGGAAGTGGGACAAAATATTTTTCACTGATTGACAGATCTATGCTTACATCTCTCAATACTCGGAGATATAGGTGGAAGAGCTGCATTCCTCTTTTAGTCAAAAACATTTTTGGTATTGGAGGCAGAAAATCCAAATTCATCTCCTCTCATTTTTGGGGGTAAATATAATAATTAATTTACATAACAGGTAACTTACTGTTCTTTTAAAAAACAGTTTCCCAAATCTGCTACTTCTTCATCCTAATGGTATGGGATGCCGGGATGCCTGCCTGCCTTCATAAACCCCTCATCTAGAGTCCTCTATCCTGGAAGAGACTGAAACCCCTTTTTAAAGGCCCTGGGACCTTTAAAGGTGAAAACAGAGCTCTCCAATTTAGGAGCAGGCAATATTCCCAGCCCTGACTTAAAACTGAATATGGCCCAGAGATTAATCCCCACTTACCCTTCTTAAACCTCAAGGCATCCTTCCTCAATTTACAGATGTTTTGGACAGCAGCTCCCACCCTTCTCAGCCAACAGTGGTGAGGAATAATTAGTACTGAAGTCCAAACTGTCAGGTTGGAGAAGAACACTGGAGTCAGCTACCCTGTAACCTATGACATTTAAAGTGTTATTGAGCACCCAGTCTTAGCAACATTTTTGGGAGGGGGTTGAGATTAAATCCTACTGAATTCAATTTATTTTTCAGCACAGATAGACTGGATTCTAAATCCTTCAGTCCAGCACTTGTAAAAGGGTCTGGTTTCACTGTGTTTAGAATCCTCTTTATCCCCCACCTCCTCCCAGTACTGTTTCTTTTTCCCCCTACCATCACCAGTCTGGTTATTCTCACTTTCTCTCCCTTCTCATTGGTACTCATTTAGCTTGGTCCATATTTGTCAGAATTAGAAACCTTTTAGCCCCCCCCCGCCCCAGCAGCTTTTCTCTTTCCCTTTGCTAGTTTGCTTTTTCACTCCCCCAACTCCTTTCTTACTGCTTTTCTCTTCATTCTGGTGCTTTTGCAGTCTTTATCTCTCTCTGCTTTTCAAAATATCAGAAGTTTTCCCCCCTCCTCACCTATCTCCCAGCATTGCCATATTCTAGTTCCCCAAATCATGCAGCCGCATGGATACATTGTACCAATTATTTATTCATTATGTATATCATAGTGGCTCATGAAAGAGGTGGCATGCACCCTGCTTGCTAATTTTCCTTTGAGTATCATTTCTTTCAAAGTGGTTGTATAGACAGGAACCAGGAAGTCTGGTTTTCTTAAACTCTTTGTGCTTAATGTAGGAGTCCACAACCTGCAATCTATGGGTGCATCCCCATAACCCCTTTGCTTTATAACCCTTTAACCACTTTTTCTCCTTTAACTCCTATGGAAGATGCAGGTATTAAAGAGGTGTATTTTCTCCAGGGACCCTGCCTGAGGCATCAAAATGGACATCTGAAAAAATGGCAAGAAAGGGGGGAGTTGCAACCCCCCCCCAATCCACACACTTTAGAGCAGAGAAAGTTTTTATCTAAGACACTTACAGGGTGTGTGGCCAACCGAATGGTAATTTTTTAAAGGGTTGCAAAAGGACATTTCAGAGCTGTAAGAGGTTTTCAGACCTAGACCCAGGGCATGCCACAAATCCACACAGTTTTCAAGCAAGTGAACAACAGTTATTGCAAACACTCATTTCAGAGCAGGGAAAGTTTTCATACTCAAACTCTGGCATCCCTCACACAGAGACTGAATGTACGATTAGATCAACTAAGAGAGGGTTACAAAACCATTCTGGAGTGAAGGAGTGCACAGTTTAAACTATTGACCTCCTATTCCATGACCTTTAAGCACAAAGTTTAACATTCCCTAACAGCACCTCTGCTCTGCCTCATTCCCACATCTCATCTGTGAAATGGGAACAACCATACTGGTTTATGGCTCTTGTAAGGATTACTGGGCTAAGGCACGAAAACTGATTTGTATGCTCAAAAAACCCTTCAGTTTTGAAGAGCAAATATCATTATAGTGGTAATGATATTCTGTAATAATAGCAATAGCAGAATTAAATAATGCTCCGGAGTCCCTTTCATTGGAGAAGGAATTGGCTTCTGGTTTTGAAAAATGGACCTGAGAGCCAATTACTTTGAAAGTGTGTTAGAACTCCTCAACAGTATCTATCATTGAATTCAATGGATCTTATTGAATATAAAAATGAATATAGAGCATGTTGCAGCTTGAAAGACAAAGCTGCTGCCACACAGATGCCACGGCTCAATGCTATAGAATCATGGGATTTGTAGTTTTGTGAGATATTTCACCTTCTCAGTCAGAGAGCTCTGGTACCACAACAAACTACAAATCCCAGGATTCCATAGGATGGAGCCATGACAGTTAAAGTGGTCCCTCTCTCTCTCTCTCTCTCTCTCTCTCTCTCTCTCTCTCTCTCTCTCTGGCTTTTCTTCGCAAACAAAGATTCAGGAAGAACTCATCCCGCGTTTTCTGCAAGCGCGCTGATGACTAAAAAGGCCAATCCGAGATAAACAAGTCCAGTTGCAGAAAGCACAGCAGAAGGTCTCCTTGGGTGATGTTTCTGGGTTGTGATTCTTTCTGCGTTGTCCTTTCTCTTCAAGACTTGTTTGGCGTGAGTTCTCAAATAAGGCTGCAGCATTGTGGATAGTGTGTCCCCATGCCTCCTGATGTGAGACCAGGGTGGGCCATTGTTGGTGATCAATTTGTCCGAGCCTGAGATGTTGTTTCAGGGAGTCCTTGTATCGCTTTTTTGGAGTGCCCCTATTTAGGTTGACCCATGGCGAATTCACCGTAGAGTAGTATTTTTGGGAGGCGATGGTCCTCCATCCTAGAAACATGCCCTGCTGTGTTCTCAATATCATGGCCTCAATGCTGGTGATCCCTGCTTGCTCAAGGACAGCAACATTCGTCACATAGTCAGTCCAGTGTATATTTAGGATTGTGCATAAACAGCGCTGATGGAAGCGTTCGAGGAGTTGTAAGTGGTGGTGATAGGTGACCCATGTTTCAGACCCATAAAGGAGAATAGACAGTGGCTGGCTTTTCTTCGCAAACGAAGATTCAGGAAGAACTCATCCTGCGCTTTCTGCAAGCGCGCTGATGACTAAAAAGGCCAATCCGAGATAAACAAGTCCGGTTGCAAAAAGCACAGCAGAAGGTCTCCTTGGGTGATGTTTTTGGGTTGTGATTCTTTCTGCGTTGTCGTTTCTCTTCAAGACTTGTTCGTCGTGAGTTCTTAAATAAGGCTGCAGCATTGTGGATAGTGCGTCTCCATGCCTCCCAATGTGAGGCCAGGGCGGACCACTGTTGGTGATCAATTTGGCCAAGCCTGAGATGTTGTTTCAGGGAGTCTTTGTATCGCTTTTTTGGAGCACCCCTCTTACGCTGACCCGTGGCGAGTTCACCATAGAGTACTGTTTTTGGGAGGCGATGGTCCTCCATCCTAGAAACATCCTAGAATAGACAGTACAATGGCTCTATACACACTGATTTTTGTGTTTCGCCTCAGGTGTTTATTACTCCAGACTCTATTGTAAAGTCTTCCAAATGCGCTATGTGCCTTTGCTGATCTGTGATCGATCTCTTTGTCAATCTTGGCATCTGAGGAGATGATGCTTCCCAGGTAGGTGAACTGCTGAACAGACTTAAGCACAGAGTTGCCGATAGCAATGTGGGGATGGTGGTGTTCGTCCTGTGGTGCAGGCTGGTAAAGAACTTCCGTTTTCTTCAGGTTGACTTCCAGCCGAAACAGCTCTGCTGCTGTTGCAAAGCAGGATGTTAGGCGCTGCAGAGCTGCTTCTGTGTGGGCAACAAGGGCAGCAGCATCAGCAAAGAGCAGCTCACAGACTAGATAGTTTAGAGTCTTAGTGTGAGTCCTCAGACGGGCTACCATCAGTAACGTATATAGATACCGTCGTCTTCTTCGAGCTCTGCCATAGCCCTTTGGAGCATCATGCTGAAGAAGATTGTAAATAAAGTTGGCGCAAGAACACAACCTTGCTTCACTCCATTAGTTATTAGAAAGAGCTCTGAAAGAGCATTGCCATATCTGACTTGACCGCGCTGGCCCTCGTGTAGCAAGATAATCATTTTAAGGAATTTGGGGGGACATCCTAGTCTTTCCAGGATCTGCCACAGACCTTTCCTACTCATGGTGTCAAAGGCTTTGGTGAGGTCAACAAATGTTACATAGAGACCCTTGTTCTGCTCTCTACATTTTTCTTGCAGTTGTCTAAGGGCAAATACCATATCTGTAGTACTCCTATTGGCTCTGAAGCCACATTGGCTTTCAGGAAGAAGTTCTTCTGCAATGGCAGGAACTAATCTGTTCAGGAGTATCCTTGCAAGGATTTTTTCAGCAATAGAGAGCAGTGTTGTGCCTCGATAGTTTGAGCAATCAGATTTTGCTCCTTTTTTCTTGTACAGAGTGATGATGACTGCATCTCGGAGATCTGATGGCAGTTCCCCTTTTTCACAGCAATTCACAAGGAGTTTGTGGAATTTATCATGGAGTACATGACCTCCGTGTTTCCAGACTTCAGGTGGGATTCCATCAATCCCAGCTGCCTTGCCGTTTTTCATCTGCTGTATGGCCTTAAGGGTCTCTTCCAAAGTGGGAGTTATGTCCAATTCATTTTTCATCGGTTTTTGTATCATATGTTGGATAGCTGAGCCTTGGACTACTCGGTTGGCACTAAAGAGACTTTAAAAGTGTTCAGCCCATCGATTCAGGATGGAGGCTTTATCAGTAATTAATGTTTGACCATCTGTACTGTATAAGGAGCTTTGGGCCTGATAAGTAGGTCCAAACACTGTCTTAAGAGCTTCATAAAATCCTCTAGAATCCCCCAGATCTGCACAGCATTGTGTCTTTTCTGCTATATTGATCCACCACTTGTTCTGCATGTTTCGGAGTTTTTGTTGAAGTTTCCTACATGTGAGATGGAAAGCTGCTTTTCTTACATGGCAACTTGGCTGGGCAAGGTATGCCTGGTGAGCAGTTCTCTTCTTTGCCAACAGCTCCTGGATCTCTTGGTTGTTTTCATCAAACCAGTCTTGATTTTTCTTGTGGGAGAACCTGAGGGATTCTTCCACAGACTGGAGGATACTGTTTTTGATATGTTGCCAAAGCACTGTAGGAGAAGGATCTATAGGATGGTCTTCAAGTTTTGTTTGCCCGTTTGCCTGGAAGTTGTCTCTCATGGTAGTTTGTTGAAGATTGTTGACTTGGAGTCTCTTCTTTAAGATGCCACCCCTCTTAGGTTTGAACATAAGATGAAGATTTAGTTTACATCTGACGAGGCGATGATCTGTCTGGCATTCTGCACTGGGCATCACTCAAGTATGATGGACATTGCGAATGTTTCTCTGGCGGACTAGAACATAGTCAATGAGGTGCCAATGTTTGGATTGGGGATGCATCCAGGTTGTCTTTAAGCTGTCTTTCTGCTGAAAGATAGTGTTTGTAATAGTCAGCTGTTGTTCTGCACAGAACTCTAGCAGGAGGCGTCCGTTATCATTGCAATTTCCAACACCATGTTTGCCTAAGACACCTTTCCAGGCTTTGGAGTTCTTTCCTACTCTGGCATTGAAGTCACCAAGGATAATAATTTTATCTTTTACAGGGACTTTTTGTATGAGGTGGCGTAGGTCTGTGTAGAATTTGTCTTTCTCTACAGGGTCAGCTTGCATAGTTGGGGCATATATACTAAAGAGAACAACATGTGGGAGGCGTAAGGAAATAATGCGATCAGAGTGTCCTGTTAGCAAGGTTTCGAGTTTGGAGACAATGGAGTTTTTAATCATAAAGCCTACTCCTGAAAGATGTTTTTCAGTTTTGGGTTTGCCAGACCAGTAAAGTGTGTAGCTGGCACCGTGTTCTTTAAGGCTGCCTTCCTCATGGAGACGAACTTCACTAAGAGCAGCAATGTCAATATTAAGTCGTGATAGTTCATGGGCTATTAGAGCAGAACGACACTCAGGCCGTCCACTATCTGCAGAGTCTCGCATGGTTCTGATGTTCCAGCATACAGAGTGTCAGGTTATTTACACCTTTGGAGGCTGGTGTGCGCATTTGTTTCTTTGCCTTGGTTTGACCGCATCAGAAGATGCCCGTTGGCCGCGGCTAGCCAACCAGGTAGTTGGGGATGAGCTTTCATTAGGCCACCTTTTCTAGGTCCCTCTCCATATGGAGCAAGCAGTGCTCTCCTTAAAAAAGGCTGCTTGGTCGTTCAGGATGCTGCCGAACAAGACTGTTATCTCCCGGGTCAGCCTGAAGCGACCAAAGTCCTGAACCGCCTGCATGCAGGGTTGGGTCTGTGGCTTCCAGTGCATCTTTACACTTGCCGTTTCATCCCTCGCCTATTGCTACAGGGCTTTTTTTGGAATTGGATTTGTCCTTCGAGCCTGTGCAATGGATTTTTCTGGTGGAGCGCAGCGTGCACAGAACTGGCCTCACTCTTTAAACCAAAGGTTCATCTGGTGGCCTTGCAAGCATGGATGGTAGCAGCGAGGTCCTCGGGCCATAGGTTTGATTAGAGTTTCCTTCTCTTAGATGGTTGACCTTACAGGGTTGGATGAGCACCATCTGCCCGGGTTTGGGATTAGAGTTTTCCTTCTCCTAGGATGGTTGCCACAAGGCTAGAGAGCCCATCCTGCCCTTTGACGCTCTTTGTGAGACCCTTTGGTTTTGACCTGTCTGGCATGGGAGACCCAACCGGTGGCTATTGTGCCACCGCCAGCATAGCTCAAAACATCATTAGGGTACGCAATCCTCTCTCCCACGACAAGGGGGCATCAAGGGAGAGGTGTAAATGGAGTGGTGTAAAACTTTATTAATTCTACAGTGTGTTAGCAGCCTTTTAAAATGACTCTGAAAAATGACCCATTTCTCTCTCCCTCTCCTCTCCCCCATATATATGCACACATTTTGACCACCACCTCCCTACTCCCCATCTGTCATCAGCATATGCTTGAGAGTCAGGGAAGGGAAGTGTCTGTCCCCCCACCTTCCATCTCTTCCATCTCTTTGTCTCTTTAGGCCTCTTGTCTGGGTAAATACAAATCTGGAATGTTTGCACCACATCATACCAGTGCTCTGGGCTGCGGGGATAAATTGGTGATTCTGCTCATGCACTGCCCACCAGTCTCCTTATATGAGCTAATGGTAGTGGTTCAGATATGGCTTGGGCTATCTTGTATGGCTTCAATGTCTGTGCCATATCTGGTATGGCAAAGGACTCCATGGCCATTGTGAAAACCCTGGATCTGTCCCAACATGTCACTGGCTGAGCATTTATCTCGGGAGACACACTAGCTCTGGTTTTCCCAGCTGTATATGACAATGGTGATGTGAAACTGAGAGATTTATGCCCATTGCCTTGTCCATCATTTCCTATTGACATTCAGGCTTCCAGCAGTGTGGGGTAGTAGTTTGAACACTGGATTACAACTCTGTAGGCCAGGGTTCAAATCCATATTCAGCCATGGAAATCCACTGGGTGACCTTGGGCAAGTCACATTCTCTCAGCCTCAGAGAAGGGCAACGGCAAACCCCCCTCTGAACAAGTCTTGCCAAGAAAACCCTGTGATGGGCTTGCCTTAGGGTTGCCATAAGTTGGAAACAATTTGAAGGCACACAACAGCAACAACAACAAAACATATTCAGGGGTAGCCATGTTGGCCATACAGCAACATCCAAAAAGTGCCAATACCTCTATTGGCCAACCAAAATACAAAAAATGCATCATGCAAGCTTTCACAGCTTCATTGCCTTCTTCATCAGGCAAAGATGTCAAAAATCATGCAGGAGAAAAATGCTCAAGTTATTAGTCACAGTCCTACAGTCTGTCTCAATTAGCAATTAGTTTCACATGGGTCAGGAACAGCTGGGACTGCTGACACACTGCAGAAATAATGCAGTTTGACACCACTTTAACTGAAATGCTATGGGATTCTGGGATTTGTACTTTTATGAGAGATTTAGCCTTCTCTGTCAGAGAGCTCTGGTGCCACAACAAACAACATCCCAGGCTTCCATAGGATGGAGCCATGATAGTTACAGTGGTGTCAAACTACATTATTTCTGCAGTGTGGCAGCAACCTGGATCTCAAGGGAAGTTACTTTTTGGTTGTTAACGGAGTTAAAATGTTATTGCTTGTTTTTTTATTGCCCTTTGCCCTCACATGGCCAAGGAGAATGATTTCTGCCAGTACTGAAATCTCCCAATACCGTTTTAACTAACAACAGAGTAACATCTGAGACAGACTGTAGGCCTGTGACTCTGACAACTTCACCGTTTCCCCCCTGTATGATTTTTAAACATCTTTTCCTGATGAAGAAGCCAGTGAAGCTTCAAAAGTGCGCATGATGCATTTTCTGAATTTTGGTTGGCCAATAAATATATCATCCTTTTGTGGATTTCAGATGTAGGCTTCCAGTGACAATGATGCTCTGTAGAAGTGGAAGACCTATTGAAACGCTCTGATTTCTGTGGTATGATCCCAAATAGGAATGGATTCCAATGGATTTGTCAGGGCTCTGGGGGATTTTATAATTAAAAATTTGGTGGAAATTTTGGTTGGTTTATGGAACAGAGAAATAGCTCTTGTGGTTGACAATCACTATCAGGTGCTCTTTCATTGAGCAGAGTATCTGAGCATCTACTCTCCCACTGGGACACTTCCTGAACTTGAGAAGCCCTTCCCTGGTTCATCACCTTGCCCAAGAAGAGGTAATTAGAAACTGGACAGAAGTTCACTCAAGCCATTTGATCTAAATTTTGTTTCTTTAATAAAGGGATGACCACTTTCTTTTTCAAGAAGCATGTTGTTGTGGTGGTGATATTTTGTGCTTCCAAGTCTACTCCAACGTTTAGTGACACTCTCTTAGGGTTTTATTGGAAGGATATATTTGGAGGAGGTTTGTCATTGCCTTCTTCAGACTGAGGACATTTTCAGACCTGCTGAAAATGCCTCGCTAGCATCCTCCCGCTCCATTCCCGTCCCTGCCATGGAATAAATCAAAAACGTTCGCACACCTATCATTAAGCGGGAGAGAAACTGCTCCCCCTCCCCTTGGCTTCCCTGCAGTAAATGCAGCTGTTGTAAAGTAAAGCTGCTTATACTACAGGGAAACCAAATCCTGCCCGTTCTTGCAAGAGAACAATCGCGTGGTGAATTTAAAAAATAAAAGCAAACCAAACATCAAAAAGCAAAACTAAGCACCCAAACACACTTTAAACTAAACAACCAACCCGGGGAGGGTAAAATAAAAGGGTGCCAGTTACCTTGATGTCCCGATCTGGACCGGGAACAAACCTTCCCTCATGGCTGGCATCACAGCAGCATAACAGGAGAGGAACGGGGCACCTTTCAGACTACCCATGATTCCATGACAGTAACGGAATGGGTTGTCTCTTCACAAAGTTTCCCCATGAATAATATATCGTGGGGGCAGCATGGGAACAGCACGGGAGCAGGACGGACAGGGTTGACGTCATCTGAAAGGGTAACCCTTTTACAACCCTGTTCCGTGCCTGCCATGGAATAAATAGCCCATCTGAAAAAGTCCTGAGAGAGTGTGATTTGACCAAATCATCCAGTGGGTTTCCATGGCTGAATGGGGATTTGAACCCCTGGTTTTCTATAGTCCTAATCCAGCATTTAAACCATGACACCACACTTCCTACACCACCAACAAGGGACTGCTATTGGGATTTTAAAACATTTGAGATCTGGTGATCTCAGCAGCAGAGTTAAAGTTGCGCCTAGCAGAAGTTTTGGGAACAGATTAACCCAGCCATCACCTCCCACAAATATCTAGCTGAGAAATAAAACAAACTTAGTCTTCTTTTAAAAGTATAAAAGATAGTTTACTTACAAAATATCATGTGCATAGTCAATACACAGGTTCAACATCTTCAGATATACAGTATATGATGAAGAAATATGAAGATCTACATGCTGTTCAGAACTTAGAAGCATCTTTTACTACATAGAGCTACTTTTAAAACCACATGCTTAATGGAGGAAGGTTGGTAAAAAGTATGCTTGCCTGGGCTTGTCCCCAGAGAACAAAAGAAGTGCCTACATGACCAGGAAGAGGAGAGGCATCTAAACATGCAAACAGGAAATTAACCACAAACATCCTTTGCATAAACTCATAGAGAACATGTGCTTTAACTACCATGGAGTTCATGCATGCAAAGGTTGTTAATCTCAACAACTGCAGCATGGGGAAACTTACTTGGTGGGAAACCCCCATGAAGTCTATTTAGCAAGGAGAATTACACTGACCACCAAGGGTCCCCTGAGTGGGTGAATGGATAGTTGGATAGATGGTACTTTGCCTCAGTTTTGCCTTTCTAGTATAGGAGTATGGAAAGGAAAGTGTAAAAAGCCCTTTGGCTTTTCAAAAAACACTGCAGATAGCACCCAGATGGATTGTGCTTTGGGGGCAGGAAGGGGATTATTAGACAGGAAAAGTGTTTTTGGCCAAGGTCACCCAGTGGGTTTCCATGGCTAAGTGTAGATTTGAACCTTGGTTTCCCAGAGTCCTGCTCCAGTACTCAAATCACTATGCCACACTGCTCTCAAAGAAGCATTAACCACCTCCACATCTGCAACCCAGGTCTGGCAGATGTTAATAGAGAGAAGGTGTAATAGGTCCAAAGTTTCAACAAGCTAAAAAGTATCTCTAACAAAACTATTCCTACTCTGTCACTATAAGGTCCTCCAGATGTTGTTCCCAGTGGAGAATATGCCAGCTTCTGGGGCTGAAAATAAATCAGATTTTGTTAGAATGGTGGGAATAACACCATTTGATTAAACACATTCAGGGGTAGCTGTGTTGGCTGTACAGTAAAACAAAATCCAGGATCCACAAAAAATGTGATTGGCCAACCAAAATGCAAAATACATAAAGCAAGCTTTTGAAGCTCTACTGGCTTCTTCATCAGGCAAAAACATTTTAAAAAATAAACAAAGAAATACAGAGACTTCATGAGAAATCCAATGATCTCTGCCTAACAAAGGAACCTGTGGCTTCACAAAAGGACAGAGACATCCTTGGTACCAAGAGGGGTTGCCTTACTGCTGCAAAAGGAGTTAAATTTTACTGCCCTTTGTTTCAATTCCCACATGGTCAAAAAATAGGTGTGGTCTCTGCCTATGTGACATCCCTTACCTGAAGAACAACACAAGAAGTATCTGAGACAACGTGTAGGCCTGTGTCATTCTAGCTAGTGAGCCAGCCAAACAAAAATCTTTCTCACTGCCTGCAAGAGGTTAAGATTATAGAGGTGAGTTCTAGAGGGGTAAACAGGAAACGAGTTGGCAAAATTCCAATTTCCTTTGCTTCTACATGGAGACTTGATCAAGGCTGGAAAGGGAAGATGGAGCTGGAAGAGACCCAAGGCCAGTTTTGGGCCATGGATCCTTTTCCAAGCCCCAACAGGACTGATGGCATAAATCTCTAGAGGTGTGAATAGTTTAGGTTGTCTATCTGTCTTTCCTTTATTGACCCACTGCTGCTTTCTTTTGTCCACATCCTCTTGTGGCCTGCTACAAGTTGGAAACTTTCTTCTGGAAAGCTTTGAAATATTTGATAGAACTGGAAAAAATATTAAAATATTAACAATGCTTAATACCTGACAAGTATTTAGACAGTGGCTTAAGTATCAAATCTGATGCTGGTACAGTGAAGCCCAGCATGTTGAAAGTTTGGGAAAATATGGAGGACTTAACTCCTAGATTTAGAAAAGACACAACCAGTCCATTACAAGGTACTTTCAACCTTAAGCTTTCACCTTCATATTTCTCTTAGTGGGATTTCCTTTAAATCACACAAAGGCTTGAATTCTATTAGTTAGTCCCAACTAGGGAAGGCCCATTGAATGAATTATTGACTAGGAAGATGACACTTAGGTAAATCCTATTGGATCTACTCTAGTTGAGAGAAACAATAGGATTCAAGCTGTAGCAATCAAGGTCTCTGCCTTTACATTTCAGGAATATAGTTCTAAGCATCTAAATATCTGTTAGTTGGTTTTGTAATAATAAGTTCATTTAATTTCGGAGACCTTGGAGTTGTCATATCTCCCCCCCCCAAAAAAAAATTAGATAGTAGATATGCCTTGGAAAACCCATAGTTCAAAGCCATTTACGTTCAAATTAGATCCTGCTGTTATAAAGAAAGGTCTGTCTAATATATTCTGCTCTTGCTCAAAACAATGTTTTCCTTGAAATTACGCCTTCAACTTTAGTACTCAGTTAAAGGGTTGGGTTCCCCTTTTTTGTGGTTTTGTGATTAATTTTGGACCCCTCCTCCCTCTCTCTTGGCAACTAGCCACAGAGACAACTAAAATAGAGTTATTGAACATGGTTGGTTGCAAATTCCCAGCAGCACCTTTTAAAATAGGCCAGCACAACATGTGACCCATCAAACTGACTACAACCCACCAGGCCTATGGAGTGCCCTGCCAGTCTCCAGGTGCATAAGTAATTCTCTTTTTTTGCTGTTTATGCATGCATCCAAAGCCAGACAGTTTATACAGTTCCTGGGGGACCTCAATAACGTAGCTTGATGCTGGGTTTGGCTCAGTAGGCTATAAAGTCTGTACTCCTGCTTTAAAGCAGAGATTGTGCACTTAACCCAGATTACAATTTTGCTGCAGTCCTTCTCGGCTCCTTGACTTGGGGGTCGTTTACACGGGCAAATATTCCTCTAAATGTACTGCTAAGATAGCTCATAGTTCACACGGATCGCAGCACAGCATCGCCTCATTCAGAAGGGGGGAAGGTATGTGAAGAGTGAATGAGGGTGATGCTGTTTGATGCAATGCAAAGACTTTAAAAAGATGAGACTTTCTAACCAGCAGGTGTGTTCCTGTTCTGCGGCAACGGGACTCCCATGGCCTTCATGAAGTCTGCCTGATCAACAATCTTCAGTGAAGAGCCACTTGGTGTGTATGTGAGTATATGTGTGTGTGCATGGTTAGAATGAGAGAGCTCTCTTGGTACTAAATGTTATGTGTATGATCCTATGAATAAATGTTACATACAAAGTGAAAAAAATCCAAATTTGGTGTCTCTGCCTCTGTATCAGCCCTATTGGGGTATCTTCTCTGGGGTATCTCCACGACACGTTTTCAAAATTAAACGAATGGCCTTATCACCTTGGCCATGACAGGTAAAACACCCAAATATAGCGTGGCAAGGGATGTTGCTACTTTTGCAGGTATATTTGCAATGTAGCGCTTTATTGGCAGTGTAAGCTACCATTCCGTTAAGGGTTGCAGCAGATCTGCATTGTGATTGGTTGCTCTGATGCAATGGGCGGGCTTAAAAGAGGGTACTGAGTTCAGTAGCGTTCAGGAAACTTTGAAAAATTCTCTCTGCTATTTTGCAAGTCTGCCAAGAAAAAGGATTCCCAAGACCTTCCAGTCATACAGTTCCCATCTGTCAGCTCTGCTTGGGGGAGGGAGGGAGAGCGAGAGAGACAGAGAGAGCGAGGGAGAGAGAGGAGGGAGGAAGGGGGACCAGGGAGGGAGAGTCAAAAATCCTCTGCTATTTTGCAAGTCTGTGAACCCTGACTAAACAAATCGTGCTGAAAAAACTTGTGATAGGTTCACCTTAGGATCCTCGGCATGGCAGCAATTCCTTTCAGCAGAGGTTGCTGACCCTCTGCTTCGGGGAGTGACTGAGTTCATTTACAGGCAGATTTAGAGAGAGACAGAGCCACTTCTTTGATCTTCTCCCCTGCTATTTTGGCAGTCTGTGAGTCTTTCTTTAGCTCGAAAATGCAGGGCTTCAAAGGAAGGTCTATGTCCTTCCCCATAAAGCCTGCCTCTGCTTGGGAGGCCACGCCCCCCACACTTTTTCAAGTCTGAACAAAAAAGCGGCATAATTAGAAAAAAAAACCTGACTGGCACGGAAAAGAATTAAAGTGCAAGTTGCCGCAATAAATCTGCCGTGTAAACCAGCCCCCGGACTGGAAGGGTGCATCTGCACTGTAGAAATAATGCAGTTTGACATTACTTTAAGTGCTGTCCTATGGAATCCTGGGATTTGTAGTTTTACAATGTTTTTAGCCTTCTCTGCCAAAGCGTGCTGGTGCCTCACAAAACTATAAATCCCAGGATTCTGTAGGATGCAGTCATGGCAGTTAAAGTGGTATCAAATTGCATTATTTCTACAGTGCAGATGCACCCTTAATCTATGAGCAGATGTTCTAGTCCCATTGGAAGCAGTGTGGAAGTTGGGCAGGGCTCAGTCATATAAGTCCATTATGATAGTTGTTGTACAAGATGGGTGGCTGGGTGGGAAGGGCCAGTGTAAATAGGCCTTCCCATGTTATTCCCGTATTACAAGGACAGTGTGGGGTCCTCACTTATTGAATAAGCTTGTTTACAAATGTGGTCCTGAAGGATTCAAAAAAGCAGGTCTTGTATTTGTCCCAGAGATGCAATAATTCTGAAGGAGTCCCACTAAAGTTGCTCCAGGCCAGAGCTTGGAGAAATTTCTTTTGGGGGGGGGGCTGTGGATCCCAGAATCCCCTAGTTAGCAAGTATTGCTGCAGCCATGAATGACCAAAATCAAGTAAGCTCTTCCAGCATGTATCAGAATCTGTTTACTTACAGCTTGTCTACATGGGCTAAATACCCTGTCTTGCTGCTGCCTCAGAGCTGTGCAGTCCATGCAGTGCAGGGCATTTGCCCTGTTCTGCCCCCAGGGCAATCTTCACCATCCACAGGGCAGATACAGGGCTGAGATTGTGGGGGGGGGAGGTGGGGTAGGGCCTGATACAACAGTTTATAATAATACCCGATTTACTCTGTTACTGCCGGCCAATGATGGATCGGGCCCCATGTGTCTGCAGGAGCCCATCCGGCAGGCTGGCCCCTGATACTATCTCCCTACCTCTCCCAGAAAACAGGAAGTGGTCCCTCAGCATGTGACCAAGGCTGGTCACATGCAGGGGACCTCGGTCACATGTTGCAGGCCCCCTTCCTGCTTTCCAAGACAGTGAAGAAAATGGTGGTGGCAGCAGCTTCCGTGATGAACAGTTTGCCCATCAGGACTTCCTCCCATTCTGTACAGGGAATGGGGGAACAACGGGATACAGGGCCGGTTTAAGGCACCAGTGGCGTCAGCATCCACAGGGGGCCTCATCATTGTGGGGGGCCCCGTAGTAACCCTCCTCCTGCAAAAAAACATTATTAGTAATAATCTGAATATCCTGTACTGTGAATAGCTTAGGTAGAGTTAGGTTACATTGACCTGAGATAAACATATGGGCCCCCCAAAATAAAGCATTGCAGGGGGGACCAAAATTCCTTAAACTGGTCCTGACGGGATAGATCTGTGGCCAGGATACACCGGTGGGGAGCCAGCATATCCTAGCTCATTTAGATGTGCTCCTGGTTAATTCAGATTTTAAATACAACCTGGGTGCAAGGCTGCTCTGTAACTCTTCTCTCCCAGTCTCTCTCGACTAGGCAAAGTTTAAATGAAGTGTAACTAGAAGGAGGTCACAGGTGACTGACAAGTTCAAGCTACTTAGCTCAATTATTGACTGCTTTCATTACCAAATTATGTTCAATTTGATTCTACTGCTTCATGAGAAATTATCAGAAGGAGAATATCCAATGCAGTCAGACAATTTAAGTCAATTCCGGTATACCATTATTTACTTGTAAAATCATTTTTGTGATATGTACTCTCATTAATGGATATACAATTGCTAAACCTCTCCAGTAAGATTTAGAAAAGGAGTCATCAGATTATTTCAAAAGCCAGCCTATTAGGTACTGTATTAATTAGATTTTTTTCAGAAACTTAATCATAAAATAGTGAATTCCTGAATGTTGTCTCTTTAAATTGTACTTACATTTTGTTTTTCAGTTTAAGCCTTGAGGCATTGAAAAAGGAGAACAAACCAGAATATAAGAAGTTTAGAATATAACATGCAGTAATTCAGTTCATGTGATACCTCCCCCCACCAAAGTCAGGGGAAAATGTCCAAAGGACCCTATGGGAATGGCATTGCATCTGAACTTCCCTATATGCTTCTTGCCTACGACATCTGGTTGTTTTATTTCCCCCCTTTAATTTCCTTTTTTTCTCTGTCATGTTTTTTTTAGTGTGGGGAAAGTCAAGTTTTATTGTATTAGTTATAATGACCAGCAGCTTCTCATATACTGTATAAATCATGTCCAAGCAACAGTATAAAAGTGGCACTCTCCTATAGTTCGTTTCTAATACATCAGCTGATGTTTTAGGAAGACCAGATAGCTTTGGTTTGTTTTTTTTAAAATAGCCCTGAGAAACGCTTTCCCACACTCTTCCTATGGCCAGTTCATAACCATTGGCAAAGGTCCTACCTCTGTGTGTTGTAAAGTTCCACATGCAGATTTGTACATTGACTGTGCTGCATGACCCTGGTGTTATGTTGCCAAATGAGCAAATGAAAGAATACCACTGCCAATTTCATATGGTTATGTATCAGTTGAGAATACAGATCTGGATATGTAATGGAATCACATGTGAAATACCACTTGCACAGCCTTAAACTGAATGCAGGTATTGTACATTGGACAAAAATGTTCAACTGCTTTTGTAGGAGTACTTGCACATGTGTAAGATATCAAAGGATTCTGGCCATTCTTTCTTTCTTTCTTTTCTCTGCTGTGGCTGCATTTTCTGTCTGGAATGTTCTGCTTCATGATCTCAGCCAGCCAATCTCTATGTGTAATTGGGAGTAAGCATTGTCCAAATTCAGTGGGATTTTCTATTTGAGTAATCTTGTGTAGGATCATCTTGCACAGCTGTAGTCCTAGTCATGTTGGGATACATTAACATATGAAGTTGCCTTATACCAGCAGTGTGTGCATGTGTGCCTTCAAGTTGCCCCTCAACTTGTGGTGACCCCACAAATTTCATTGGGTGTTTTAAGGCAAGGAATATTCAAGAGGTGGTTTGCCATTGCTTTTCTCTGAGATACAACCTACAGCACTTGGTATTCCTTGGCAGTGCCCCATCCAAGTACTAATCAGGCCTGGTCATGCTTATCTTCCAAGATCAGATGGAATCTGATACCTTCAGGGTATATAGTTAGTATTGTCAATTCAGACTGACAAAGCAGATCATTTTCTCAGGCTCAAAAAAACATGGCTAAAACTGGGCAGCCAGTGCAAGAAGCTCTTCTTAACTGGTTTAACTTAGGTATCCTTGAGTAAGGTCTTGCTTTCTGTGTGGCTCTTAATTTGTGCTATTATGATGGGCTACAACTTGGATGCATTACTTTTTTTTTTTTTACTACAGTTCCCAGAATTCCACATCCAGGACTTCCATGCTATAGCAATTTTCATAACTTATAATAAAAACCTTGCAACTGATCCAGTTTCACAAGCCTGTGTATCCATGGCAAGAAACACTGTATACCACTCCCTGAGAAGGGAGCAATTAAAGGACAAATAAATCTGGTTCTTTCATCTTTATAAAAATTACACAATACTAACATGTGTAGTACAGTCTCTCTAACTCTTCATGACCACACAGACACACACAGTTCACATATGGGATGCCATTAGCTTCCTTCCAAAATATCTGAGGGAAAAACATTGAAGTAAATTGGTGTAAATGCTTTCCTATACTTTGGTGGTGGGAAAAATAACGACCTCAAGAAAGTAACACAGCCTCCTTACAGAACCAAATCAAGTCCCCACTCTGTTGTCATGCAGAACAAATCTTCAGGGCAGATGATTATAGAGCACCAAACAGTGATACTTTTGGCCAGTGGGATAATCCTTTTTTTGCTTTGTATGGCCTGGTGAGAATGGGGGAGGTTCCCACATATTATAAGTTCAAAATGTATTTTCAAGATAATTCTTCTGGTCAATCCTGAGTTCCCACATCCCAAATACAACAAATCAGAAATATCCTCAAAGAGTAAGGACTTTTTCAGACGAACCTAAAATCCAGAAGAAGCTGTCGGGAGAGGAACGCAGCTGCTCCGTGGCAGGGGCAAGTTTCTGACTACGCCGTCCCTCTCTCATTACCCTCCGTGTTCCTTCCGTGTTGCATGGAAGGAAAAGGCGCCACTTTTTATTCATGGAAGTGGAGCAGCAGCGTTCCTCTCCTGATGACTCCTTCTGGATTTTAGGTTTGTCTGAAAAAATCCTAGGAATATCAAATTATGCCAACAGTAGCCATGCTTTTTTTGACACTTTATCAGGTATTACTTTATGAAGGAACATAATCCCCTCAAAAGTGATTACTTGCAAAGATCATATGTTTTGTTTTGTTTTGTTTTGTTCTACTAGTTAATTAACTTCCTGATCCTATCTGAACTTCAGCAAGTAGAGTACTGGTACGGTAACTATTTTAACTATTTCCCAAACCAATGAATTCCTTTTCCTTCCATCTCATTCCAAAGAGCAATTAAATTCAAAATGTGGACCTTATGGTCAGAGTTTGGAAAAGTTACTCTTTTGTATTATGACTGCCAGAAAAAAAAAACCCTCTTCCCAAGCCCTGTGAATTCCTCTTGTAAATCTAGAAAAGGAGTTGAATGTACAGTTGTCCCTCCACATTCATAGATTTGGCATTCATAGATTTAAGTATTCACAGCTTGAAAATATTCTTTAAAAAATAATAATTCAAAAAGCAAACCTTGATTTTGCCATCTTATATATAAGGGACACCATTTTTCTATGCCATTGCATATAATGGGACTTGAGTATTCATGGATTTTGGTATCCATGGGGGGTGGCGGGGTTCCTGCAACCAAACCCCAGTGAATGTGAAGGGACAACTGTAAATGTATTAAAATGCATGGTGTCATCACATGAATGCTTTTACTACAAGGTGACTCCTGCAGTCATCTAGTGTTGAGATCTTCGTGGATATAATGGAATGTCAGTGGGTCACACATGCATAAAGCTCTCTTCCTACTCTAACTAGGCCACAAAGTAACGGAAGCACTATACACGAAATCACTGCCCATGCAGATTTTAAGACAAGATGCTTGTTTTTAAACACAAGCCTCTTTGTTGGAGAAAATGGGATGAAACCAACTATACAGTCAGGGAATGTATTGTCATCCAATATTCCATCAGTATTCCTGAACCGGGTTGCATCCAGATTAAGCATGTGTTAGCTGGGCTGGTAGAAGTGGAATCTCCTATCCTTTTCTCCCCATAGCAGCCCCTCAAACTTTCAAAAATGCTTGAAAAATGTGGAGCCTGCCAGGACTCAAGGCAGCTTACCGCATAAAAAGAAATACCAGTAAAACCACATATAGTTAAAAGCATACAAAAAGTTAAAGTAATACTGAGCTGTCTATAGAATTAAAACCATATAAAACATTTATTTTAAAGCATAGATTAAAAACAGTACAGCACTAAAACAGAAAACCCCTTGCATAAAGCAATCAGTTCTCAGACACTAGCTTAAATTGAGATATCTTCACCTGACAGTGGGGAGATTTTCAGAAAGGGAAAAAAAGTGTTCCCATCTCGCAATCTCCTCTCCCACCCCTCGCCCATCCCCGTCTGGGCATGAGAATGAAAACTTACACACCTACCTTTGCCTTGCTTGCCCGGCAGCCCAGGAGTGAATGGAGCTCCGTTCGAGCTCCATTCACTTCATGGTTTGAAATCCTGGCCAGTTCTCATGAGAGAACAAGTGTGAGGGAAATTCAAAAATAAAAAGGAAAATAAAGTTTAAAAAAGTGACAGCAAGCACAAAAACACACTGAAAACATAACAAGTAACCCAGGGAGAGTCATAAAAAGTGTGTCACTTACCTGGATGTCCTGATCTCACTCGGAAGTATTCTGGCATGGACCTCCCATTGATGCTGGCATTGCGCCGCAGAAACGGGCACCTTTTCACTTGCAGGACATTCCATTACAGAAATGGAACAGGGGAATCCATTCACAGTTTTGCCTGTAATTAAAAAGAAGTGCCAGCATAACAACAGCCAAACAGGAACATGATGACATGGGAATGATATCGTCTGAAAGGGAAACCCTTTAGCAATCTCCTGGCATCATCATACTGCCTTATTTAGCCTGTCTGATAATCTCCTGGGAAAAGTGCAGGGAGGGAGCCAGCCTAGCATCCCAAGGAAGGGAGTTCTATAGTAGAAGAGAAGGCCCTCTTCAGTGCTGCTGCTAAACATGCCTGTGGAGGTACTGAGATTGAGAGAAGTGTCTCCCCTGAAGATCTTAGATTTCAGGTGGACTCATATGGGAAGAGACATTCCTTCAGATAGCCTAAACCTGAGTTGCATGGGGCTTTATCAGTCATAACCAGCACCTTGAATTGTGTCCAGAAATAGACTGGCGTACAGTGGGGCTGTTGTTACAAATGTGTTTGTATGTTTGTTTTTAAGGTATTTATATATCCCCTTCCAGCCCACAAGGAATCCAAGGGCAATACACAACAAATAAAAGCAATGAAAACAATACAAAGAATATAAATAAATGGCTCATCTGCTCCCTGTAACCAGCCCTGCTAAACAATCTGGTTGCAGCTTTTGGACCAGCTGAAGTTTCAGAACACTCTTTAAATGCAGTTCCGCATAGAGCACATTACTGTAATCCAAACACAACATGGTAACATGTTGCCCTCAAATTAGGGTTAGAGGAACCTTTCATGAGTGGAGCAGCTGTATGTTTCCATGAGGCTGAACTAGATGATCCTTGTGGTCCCTTCAAACTCTCAGATTCTGTGGCTGGGATGCTCTTGGTGACTTACAGTGGCGTAACTAAAAGTTACACCACTGTAAGTACTTTTCCAGACATTGTGTAAAGAGATATCCAGTATCTCCTTGTGCAATGCTTTTCATTACATTGATCAATGTTACGCAGACAATCCCCAAGAGCTGCTCTGCTCCCCAACCAGATGGCTGGGGGTGGGGCATACTGGGCAAGCTGTCATCTGATGCATAGCCATCACTATCTAGGACCTACCCAGACCTCCAGCATCCATACAGTGGTGGTGCTTTGCATCCTAGTAGTATCAAACTGAATCCTTCTCTGCTTTCATTAGCTCTGATGATTACACTCCAGAAAGCTACTTAGGTTGATTCAACCCAGGTAATACACATTTTGCAACTGATGAATACAGTTGTAACAATATTATGTGAAAGGGGATGATGCCTGTGGTTCTCATCTCTCTCTCTCTCTCTCTCTCTCTCTTTGTGTGTGTGTGTGTGTGTGTGTTATAGATTTATTATGAGATACTGTGTGGGGATTCAGAGTGTAAAATTCCACCCTGGCAGAACTCCACCTCCCTCCCCACCTCTCATAGGACTCATTTTCCTCCTGTAGCCCTCCCCCTCTTCCCAGTACAGCCAAATAGTGGTTGAGGGAGACTGGAAATTGACCAAGAAGCACCTGCTTATGTCCCTAAGGTTGGAAGTACCACAACAGAGGCATCTTCCAGGAATTCTTCCCTTTGCCATGACCATTAGAAGACTGATGCCTGTGTTATGCTGGCAAATGTCACTACGGACTTTATCAGATGCACTAAATATGGCATCATAACAATGCCACATAAATGTGAAAGGGTACACAGATCAGACAATGTTGCCCTTTTGTGTTTATGTCCTGTCAATACCATACCTTTTTATTGACAGCTGAAGCCGTCAATAGATCCCCCATGGCGCTTTAGTGCCGGCATGCAAAACCTCTGACCATTTAAATCTCATCACTGCAGTAAGAATGGCCAGACCGGCAGGAACACTTCTGGGTGAGATTGGGACATCCAGGTAAGTTTCACTCTTTTTATGCCCCTCCCCAGGTTACTTGGGACTTAAAGTGTGTTTAGGTGCTCAGGGTTGGTTTAAGGAATTTCCCCCCCCCCCACAATGCCTTATTTTGTGGGCCGCATATGTTTATCTCTAGTCAATCTAACCTAACCTAACCTATTGACAGTACGGGATATTCAGATTATTACTAATAATGTTTTCGCAGGAGGAGGGTTACAAAGCCCCCCCCCCCAATGATGGGCCCTCCTGTGGTTTGCAGGGGCTGCGGGACTCTTAAACCGGCCGTGACCGGGTAGGCACAGGCGGTGGAGGGAGGGAGGCACCGGCAGTGGCCCTATGGCCACCAGGGCCACCACCACCAGCAGCAGCAGGGGGGCGGGCAAGGCGCTGGCAGGAGGGGCTGCCCAGTACCCTCCGGTGGAGGTGAGCCTCTCTCGGCGGTGTCGAAGGGAGAGCAGGGGAGGGGGCTGCCCGGGTCCCAAACTGGAGGGCTCTGCAGAGGAGGGAAATGTAGGGCCAGGGCTTGCTGGAGACCCAGGAAGTGGTGGCATCCATCTTCCCATGGGCCCGGAGCCAGTGCCGCTTCCCAGGCTCAGCAACTCACCATGGCCAGGTACCCCTTGGTGGGCCTCCCTGGCACCTCTGCCTCCTCCTGGCTGGCCACTCTGGGGCACTGCTGCGGCTGCTGCAAAGGATGAGGAGAGGGAGGCAGTGGCCGCCGCGCCATGTAGGGAGCTGTGTCTGGAGGCAGTGGTGGGGAAGCAGCGCCACAGGGCGGGCGGGCGAGGCAGGCCGGGCTGGGCCCCCCGCTGTGGCTGGGCCCCCCTGCCGATGCGGATTTGGCGGTAATGGTTAAACCGGTCCTGTAGGTGCTTTTTAAAACTTTTAATGTGCTAGTTTTGTTTTTATTTTTGAATTTCCCAAGCAATGAAGTCTTTATTGCTGGGGCCGCCTTTTCCGGGAGAGGAAGGTAAGTGCGAGGGAAGCGTTTTGCTGGCATTTTTTTTTTATGATGGCACAAGAATGTTTAAAGGGTTAGTCTGATAAAGTTCTAAGAGGAGGCCAGTCGATATTATATTCCAAATGTAATGGGTGACATCCTTTTAATGACATGTGCCAGCCGGTATTTGCAGAGGGAGGATTTCACTATCTGCCTCGTGCAATAACATCCAACCCCTTCAAAACCCACCTGTCTCCTGCTAGGCCTCCCTTCTTAGCTGTGGTGTTACTAAGGCTGGTGTCACCCCTCCCTCTGATGGTTTGGCCTCTCCGCATCCCCCTAGTGCTGCCACTGCTTCTTTGCCATGTAGTAGCTAGTGGACTATGGAGGAGCATCTAATTGTGTACTAGTGCCAGATGCACAGTGATGAAGGTATATTCTGGGACCTCTCAGGAGTTCTGCAGAAATCCTAGAAGATGTCTTCATTGTTGTGTGTCTAGCAATAGGCACATAGCCAGTTGCTTCTCTGCTGCCTCCTACTCTCCATCAGCCATCAATTAAATGGCTATAGAAGATGTAGCAGCAAGGTGAATCCAAAGACAGAGGAGAGATGGAGTGTATTTGCACCTGGGAGGAACTTTACTGTCTCCCCATCTTGGATCTCTGTCAATGTTACATTCCAAGACAGCTTCTACAGTAAGAAGCTTTCATGAGGACATCATAGCATATTCAAAAAAATGCATGGATTCTAATTCCCTCTGAATGTGTGTTTTTCATATGTATCTCTTCCTGGAACTGAGTAACTCTTGAGCTTGTTTCTCATGCTTAGATAAACATAAACAGGCTTTATGTGAACAGATAACACATGCTCTGCTGGTGAAGGACTCCATCAGTTGCAACACAGAAATTTGTGGATTGTGATCCCCACATTTATCAGAGATGTTCATGTTCACAAGAAAATCTTTGCATGCATTCATTAAGTATGGGAAAAATTTCTAGAGGTTATCATAAAAAGAAGCATTTCAATTTTCTTGGTGATTTATTGAAAAACAAAGATGCCACCTTCTCTCTCATTTTCTGTTTCTAATATGTTACATTCAACATATGTGCACCCATTCCTTTGTTTGTGAGACCTCTCTTTCAGATGTGATTCACATGACCATTTCCCCACTTCCTTGCAAGTTTACTGGAGCTAACGCTTACTGACTTTAACAGCTAAGGTCTCAACATGCGCCCAGCCAGAAAACTAGATGAACTGGTCAAATCTGAAGCAGATAGAGAGAAAAAAGATTAACTGGGGAAATGCTACTTTCAAAGTAGTCTTGAAATAGACACTGGTTTAGTGGGCATGTTTCTAGGATGGAGGATCATCGCCTCCCAAAAATAGTACTCTACAGTGAACTCGCCATGGGTCAGCGATACAAGTATTCCCTGAAACAACATCTCAGGCTCGGCAAAATTGATCACCAACAATGGTTCGCCCTGGCTTCACATCAGGAGGCATGGAGACACACTATCCACAATGCTGCAGCCATATTTGAGAACTCATGCCGAACAAGTCTTGAAGAGAAATGACAATGCAGAAAGAATCACAACCCGGAAACATCACGCAAGGAGACCTTCTGCTGTGCTTTCTGCAACTGGACTTGTTTATCTCGGATTGGCCGTTTTAGTTATCAGTGTGCTTGCAGAAAGCACAGGATGAGTCCTTCCTGAATCTTTGTTTGTGAAGAAAAGCCAGAGAGAGAGAGAGAGATTATTTTGGTAATGTACAAAGCTTGGAAAAGTTATTTTTTGGAGTACAGCTTCCAAAATCCCCTAACCGCCATGGCCACTAGTCATGTTGAGTAGAGGATTCTAAGAGCTGTAATCTGAAAAATAACTTTTCCAAGCACTGGTCATGTTGGTAACTATGTGGAGCCTGGTGTGGTGTAATGGGTTTATTTATCCAGGCATTAGGTCATCATAGAGATGAAAGCAACAATGCAGAACAAGGTTTTTGAAAAGGTGTAAGCCGGCATTCATACCAGTGATCATGGCAGACCTTGATTATGAGACTATAAGGTAACAGTAAACCATGCAGCCCAGCTCCCAGCACAATGCATCCCTTCAAAAGAGTACCTCAGAATGCCTCAGTCACTTGCAGTCTACCTGTGCTCTATTCATTCTGACTCCTGAATTTTATCTGGGGGTTAAGAATAAACATAACACTTGCTCCACCAATGCGTTAAACTGAGTAAGGAAGGCGCTGGTAATAACTAGGAGGCCACCTATGTCTAGCTGTGCATTTCAGAAAATGGATAGCATGTCATAAAAAGGCGGCAAACTGTGTAAACAGAGTGGGAATGATTCCCAAATGCAAAAGGGCCTCCACATTAAGGATGCTCACAATATAAAGGTTACTTGGAGAAGGGCAATAAAACCCCCAAAGAAAAGGGAATAAAATAGGTTCTTTTGCATGTAAGGAAGTCACTGTCTTGAAATGGTGGCTATATACACAAGTACATTTGTCTTTCAGACCCTGTGCTCTTGATTAGAATTCCAGTGCTAGTGGAGGGGGTTACAATTTTGTTGAGTTTCTGGATCTCAATTGTGCTGTCATGGGGTCATTCTTTCTGGTAATAAGGTAGCTAGTAGCCCCTGGGAGAGAGGGAAAACAATTGACTCTTGAAGAAAGAAACATATATTGAACTCTGGAGTAGGTTTTTGGCAGAGGACCAGCGCTTTTCTCATAGCATTTGTCATGGCAGCAATGAGAGGGGGAAAATAGTGGGAATTGTTCGGGCAGTCAAAGAAGGCAAAGGCATGGGGAAGATTGCAACAGAAGCAGAAGTACAAGCAGAAGAGCTTGATATTTTGAAATTATATGCTATAGCAATTTGGGATTTTTCAGTTTGCTGCAAGAGTTCACATTCTAGAGATGTGGATTTCATTAGGCAGAAATCTGTTGCTTATGATTAGCAAACGAGCATACTTCAAAACATTCTTTTCTTTAATATGAAGTGAAGTCATTTGAGTTTAAAACATATGCCTTCACTGAACTCTAAAGACTGGATTGCCAAATAAGACAAAGCAGGTAAGTGTGTAACTCTCATAAGCATACTTGAATGTTGGAGACTCTCATCAGAGGATCATTTGGAAAGTTTCTTTACAGAACAAAAACTTTAAGACTCCATTAATTTTGGTCTTGCAAATAACTGCTCTCCAATAAGAAGAACTATCATTGTATTGCATGGAAGGCTCAACGGCTAATAAACAACATTCCATGAGATATGGTGGTTGTCGTTGTTTTAAAGGTTTCCTCAAGGTTGGCTTTATTAGTTCATGTGCAAACTGGTGGGCTGTATCTTTTCATTACAAGCTATTTTAATGTGACCTAATGTAAACCAAGAGCCAGCATACTGCAGTGATTTGAGTGTTGGATTATGACTCTGGAGACCAGGGTTCGAATCCCTGTTCAGCCATCAAAACCCACTGGATGACCTTCAGCAAGTCACACTCTCAGACTCAGAGGAAGGCAAAGGCAGATCTCGTCTGAACAAATTTTGTCAAGAAAACCCTGTGATGAGTTCGCCTTAAGAGTTGCCCTAAGTCCAAATGACTTGAAGGCACACAACAATGTAAACTAGTGACAGCTAGTGTGAACTACACTTCAGAGCTTCCGAATGACTTTGGAGATTACCTGTCACTGTAAGTCATTGTACTGATCCTCTAGCCAATGGTAGTTTCTAGGCAGGTTACTAAATCCACCAACTGGAGACAGTTGGCATGCATTAATCATGAATGTGCTGCAACCTGGCTGCTGTTTCAGTTTCTCCTTTTCAGGCTGGACACTGAGATGTTCGTGAGAAACATAAGTTGGTTTCACCTAGTGAATTGATAATCTTCAGTTTTTGTTCCCATTGAAGTCAATATGTGAACAGGATATGTTGCCATTAAACACATTGGTTAGTTCCAATCCAGAAAACTGATTTCTACTTACTTAGAAATCAAGGGGACACATTAGTCATAATAAATAACATAAATTCCATTAATTTTGGTGGAATAAAAATGGCTAACTAGTGAGTAGGCAACTTTAAGTGTCATTATTTCTGCCTGGCATATTATTATTTTATTTTATTTCAATCCTGCCTTTCTCCTAGGGGAAGTCACTGAAAAAGCCTTTCTTGCATCTCTACCAACTGTGCTTGTGACAGTGGTGGGACTGAGAAAAGCACCTCTCCTGATGATCTCAGGGCCCAGGCAGGCTCATATAGGGGCATATGGTCTGCCAGGTAGACTGGACCTAAGCCACATAAGGCTTGATAGGTCATAATCAGCACTCTGAATCATGGCTTGCATAGTTGTTGATTCTTCTATAGAACTTTCACTGACTTCAGTGAGACAATGTGTGCATCCAGACCACACAATTGCAGCTGTTTGGTCCCACTTTAACTGCTTTGGCTACATCCTATGGAATCCTGGAATTTGTAGTTTGGTGAGGCAAATGCAATTCTCTACTGCACTCCCCTGAGGTATAGCACTAGAGGTCTGGCAGAGAAGGCTTAAGTCCCTTGTAAACTACAAATCCCAGGATTCCATAGGACAGAGCCATAGTAGTTAGAGTACAGGTCAGTCCCTGCATATGTGGGACTGGTACCTGCAGTTTCAGTTATCTGTCATCTGAAAAATATGGTCCTTCTAGGCATTTCCTAGGTTCTCCAGCACAACTCTATGGTAACTTCTGCTGGAAGTTACTATAGAGTCGTGCTGGAGATGCTTAGAGTGGTTGCATCTCTAGGCATTGCTTAGGTCCTCCAGCACAATTCTATGGGGTTCATTACATATCACCTGGGTTTTCAAATATTTACAGTAAATCTGGGAACAGCTAGATACAGAGGGCAACCTATAATATCAAAGTGTTATAAGTTTATAGTATAGATACACCCAATAGTGGCTTTCCTTGAACTA
Source organism: Gambelia wislizenii (assembly GCA_030847615.1). NCBI lineage: Eukaryota > Metazoa > Chordata > Lepidosauria > Squamata > Crotaphytidae > Gambelia > Gambelia wislizenii. Next base: position 428,269,690 of record JAUMIR010000001.1, read on the forward strand.
ATCCAATTTAAAACTGTAGTCCTGTGCACATGAATGTGGAAGTAAGAACCACTGAATTCAATGTGGTGTATAGTATTGCGCTGCCAGGACCAATCCTACGCTCATTTACTTTACACAGAAAGCCAAGCAAATTAGGGTAGGCTCATAAGGTTGATATTTTATCCTGAGGCCAAGCTAGAATCACGCATAAACAATATAGCTGTTCTAGGACACTTATTATACTGTATATACCATACAAAGTTAAACTTGAATTACATGAACTGGGCACCCCCATTGTAATAGCAGCTGGTCTATCTGGACAGCAGTGACACTTTTATTTCTTCTAGTCTCTTACGAGGTGGCCTGCTAGAGCTGGGAAGAAATATATCCAGTTGAGATCATATGTGTTGGTGTGTTGGTCCTATGGGTCATGGGGGCTTCTATAATAACTGCAGTAAGAACAGGTGGGTTATATTTGTTCCTTTCATAAAATTGTCTTTTGGGAAGACCATGTTTCCTTCTTACTCCAACTCGAATTCATTTTTCATATCTGGGCCCTGGAAGGAATTCTCTGGCAACTCTGGCATTTTGAACTTCTTTTAAAACATGTCGATCACCCCACTTGAGTCTGTCCCTCAGGCAAGTTGGAACCCCTGTGCTCACCTCTGCTGTCTACTTTCTGACACGCAATGGCTGGGAAGATACAGGTTCATCCATGGCTGGCTGGTGAACAGAGAATACAGTTATAAGGAAAGGTGGGGAAATGTATGAGATTTACTGAAGATCCTCCATTATCTAGAAAGGAAACTGCCATTCCAACACTCATATTTTCACTAAAGCTAGGTTCACATTGTGATAGCTGTAGAACCGCAAAGGCATAATGTAACATTCACATTGTAATTTAATGCCCTTTAAGTAATGGAAGCTGGAGCCCCAAAGATGAATATATCTTGAGAATAGTTTTACTAAGATGTTAACAGCCCCTTGTGTATATTTGTGAGTTAACCTTGGCCCTATTTGAGATATAAAATTTAATTCTCAGCTAATTATCAGATTTGTAGCCTTTTGAGAAAGAAAGAAGACATTTTAAAAATCCAAACTTGGTACAGCACCCTTTCAGGGCTTAAAATGGTTTTTCTCTAGATGTTCAAGTACTTCTGAAAGAGCCAAAGGAAGCAATACTGCCTCATTACCTTTCACAGCTGGGGCCCTTCCAGGCAAGTTGGACTACAACTTACAGTGTGGGATTTCTCCCATGGGCCACATTGGCCCTGTTGTCTGGGGAGGATGGATGCTGCAGTCCAACACATCCAGAGGGTATCAGGTTGGTGGAAGAGTACATTGCCATCTCCCAAAAGTGAAGTGGTTTAATTGAATAGATAATAAAGGTTCGTGGTTATTTTGTGCTTGACATAAACAAACTTAAAACATTTGTCAAATTGGCAGCCCAGCCCTATACATGTCAACTCAGTGCTAAGTTGAACTCACTGAGTTGAACAGGACTCACTGAGTTCAACAGGACTTGCTTCTGAGTAAGTGGGTGTAAGAACAGTTTGAAAGAAGTCTTGGATATTTACAGACAATTTGAATACTGAGTTAAAAGTCACATGTGATCTTGGGACCTGGAGGAGTACAAATACAAATATAGAAGTACAATGAAGTTATAGCACACTCACAGATTTGCAAGTTGAGAGCAAAACTGGAACCCTGAACTTGTGTGCAACTTGACTTGAAGAAGAAAGTGGTTACTAAGAAATGTGTTTACAAAAGGAAGTCTAGGCCAGAATCCTGTTAGGACATTATCAGATGTGGCAAAAATTGCAGGATTACGACGCCACAGTAGCACAAACAGGTCCTGCTATTGCACCACCTCTTCGGCTTCGTATTGTCACAGTGTGCTCCAGCAGCAAAAAAGTAGTTTCTTCTAATTCATGGGACAAGCAGTGAATAGATCTTCAATATCACTTTTTTTCATGGTATTGATGGCATGCAAAACCATTCCCATTGTAATCACAAGATTACGGTGTGAATGGGTGACCCTCAGTGAGAAAACTTCTGGGTGACAACATGAAAATGACGCACAGGACACTTTTTATGAACTGTCCTGTTTACTTTCTACATTTTAAGATTTGTTTCAGTGCTTGTGTGTTCATTTACTTTGTTAATTAAGGTGTTTCTGGAGTTTTAAGCACACTCACATCTCCTCGCAAGAACCACCAAAATCTTGTCCATGCTAAACCACCGAAATAAACTCCTATTCTTAAAGTGCTAGAGGTGGTTGTGCAATAATTTCCATGGTGGTTCTTTTGCACGATTACAGCGACATGTGATAGTAAGTGTGATAATGCCACAATGTTTCTGCTATCTTCATTCGCAGAATTACAGCATTTTAAGATGCTGGTTTGATAATGTCCATAGTGTCACTGAATCAATAGATCTTCTCTAATACAGATTAGAAACAGTATTTAGGCCAGAGGTGGGCAAATTGAAACCCATGGGCTCCTGGGCCCCACTTTTATGGCTCCCAAAGCTTCCAATCAGTTCCCCCAAAATCCCCATTTCCGTCAATACTTAAAAAAAAAAAAACACACACATCATGATTTTAGGCCAAGCCCATGAACACACATAACAACCACATTCCACATCCGCAAGCACCCCTTATACTACCCCCAATGCTTCAATTTTCATCTGCGGTACCTCTCAAAATAGTGTCAGGAAGTGATGCAATGTCACTTCCTGTCACTAATTTGAGAAGGACTGTTGCATGAAAGGGAGGTATTTGGACTTGAGGGCTGTGGTGCAACCTGCCGGGGGGAGGGGGAGGTCTGGGGTAAAACTGGCCACTGGCTCCCATGCAGTTGCCCATGACTGATTTATTCCATAAAACTTGGATTTATGGATTTACTCCATACAAAGCTGCCTTGGATCACACCCTGGGAGAAAGGTGGCATATAAATGTAATAAATAAATACATAAAATTAAACAAAGCTTTTAAGATAATTGGAATAAAATCAAAAATACATTAGAGATAAAGAAATTCTTTTTCTAATTGTATTTCCAGGGCTTGTTAAAAAAAAGTGCCTTATATTTTCCCTTTCAGAGTATAATTCCCAGAATCCCACAGTCAGCATAACTGGTAGTATGGTGGCTGTCACAGTAAAAAAAGAAGAACCCTCCATGTGCATATTTCCAAAGGATGGAAAACAAAACAGGTTCTACCCTGTTGCTCATGAGGTGTGCAGAACAGGAAAAGAAAGAAAAAAAAAATAAGGAGGGGTGAAATATTAGTTTACGCCCCCCCCCCATATGTTAGCTATATAGTGGGCCCTTGGTATCCACTGGGGTTTGGCTCCAGGACTCCCGGGGATACCAAAATCTGTGGATGCTCAAGTCCCATTATATACAATGGCATAGTAAATTGGTGTCCCTTATATAAAATGGGGAACAGCAAGGTTTGCTTTATCATTTTTTAAAAAGAATATTGGTTGAGTCCGTGGATAAAGAATCTGTGGATATGGTGGGCTGGCTTTATTATGTGGAGGTACTTTACTTTCCCACCTGATTTTCAAGCCCTATGGATCTTCGCAGCTTGGACCCATCCATTTTTTTTGAAAACTGGAAGTGAGCGGATGGTGACTCCTGGTTCTGGGGGAAAAAAAACATCAAAAGGTCTGTGAGGACTAAAATTGAGCTTCGTATGGAGAATAGTGCCCCCTGGGGGCTTCTGGAAACATAATTCTGCCATTTGCAGATTACAGTAATATTTTTCAGCAAATTGGAGCTTGCAGCATAGTCCAGAGGAGCCTGGAGGCAGTACTGGGGGCCCTATTGAGCCATATGCTTCTAACCCCTGATCTAAGCTATTATTTCAGCATTGGAAGTGACGGGGTGGGATGCAGGTGAGGAGCAGAACCCATCAGTTGTATCCTCCTTCCATGCCTTCCTTTAGGGTTCTACTCTGCCTACTATTAATCATGAAACTGTAAGAAAACTGGAAGCAAGCAGAAGAGAAAGCTCTTCTCCTAAAGCAACCGAGGTGGTAGAAAGAGAAGGGAAAAGTTAATATTTAGTTTGTGGGGAGGGGAAGACAAGTAGGGAGAGTCCTGATAGCCATCTCCAAATATTTGGGAAAGTGCCACAAAGAAGGTGGAGGGCAATTGTTATCTATTGGCACAGACAACAGGACCATGGCCAGTTGGTTTAACGTGCAGGAATGTGGGCTAAGATTAGATACTAGGCAGACTTCTTAATTGTAATAATAGCTGTCTATGGGCTCTGTAGAATCAATTCCCTTGCAGATGGGAGGGATAAACAGTTGCCAGGGTTACATGGGCACAGCAAATGCAATTTAGGAAAAGAAGGCTGGTGTAGATCAGGGGAGAGAGAGATGCAAGATTGAAATCTATTGGCCTCTGGGTTTCTGACTCCTAATTGTTTTACAACAGTGATAACAACAACAATCCCACCCCCCTCTCATATTAGGCTGTTAAAAGAAAGAAAGCTTGAGAGGAAGCCAGAAGTGAATTTTTCCTTGGTCAAAAGTTTGGTTTTTATAGATTTTGTTATGGGTGATTAATGTAGATCTTGCACCAATGTTATTCTAGCTTATTTCTAAGCATGGTATCACATATCTGAACTTCTCTTGTTTGCCTGATGCTGCTGCATTTAGGTTGGTTGTTTTTCTGTTTGTTGACTTGTCATTACAGACTGCTTACTGAGCTGGATTTTATGAATTGTGCTTCTGGTCAAGTTTTCTTCTCCTGTAGGTATTGTGCTGTTTGTTAAATTTTCATTATGCAGTGTTCCTGCATACTTCTATTGTTGCTTGCATGGTTTTTGTATTCACAGTTTGATATTACTGATGTTATACGGGTCTTTGATCGGAATATATTTGTTATTGTGTGCCTTCAAGTAATTTTCTTGAAGGGACCCTATCAAGGGGTTTTCTGGCAAGATTTGTTCAGAGTGGGTTTGCCATTGCCTTCCTCTGAGGCTGAGAGAGTGTGACTTGCCCAAGGCCACCCATTGGGTTTCCATGGCTAAGTGGGGATTTGAACCCTGGTCTCTAGAATTGTAGTCCATAACTCAAACCACTACACCACACTGACTGTCTCTCAATGTATCTGACTCCATTATTTTCACACATACACCTCCTACTAAGAATTTGCCCATCTCAAACAAAATTTTCTTTCCATGCAGAAACAGAGGCATTGAAAATAATTCACATCTAGAACTGTTATATTCCCTTGGTACCTTTTCCTGCACATTTTCTTTGGGTGCTAAATGGCCAGCTGAAATTTTAAGTTACTGCAATGCTACAAATTTCGGGACTGATGGAATATTTCATGGGAGGCCACAGAATTCTTATTTGATGGGGCAATGCCCTCATTTTGCCTCTCTCCCCAAACACACACCACTCTCCCTCCCTCCCTCCCTCCCCCTCTCTCTCCCAATCACACACATGAATCAAGGTTTAACAAAAAATCAAAGAAAGATTCTGCAATCCTAAAGTTTGAAGATGATGCCTGGGTTTATATGATTCTTTTCCAGTTGGACCCTTCTGTACCCATCTCCTGCTGATGCTTTTGCAGTAAGGAAGGCTTTGCTCCTGAATGAAGCTCTGGGTAAACCATTATTATTTTTTCTCCTAGGGTTTTTATGTTTGCATTAGTGTTACAGGCAACTGTTCATGATGCTAGTTACATCACTGTGAGGCATGTCACAAGCCCCTGCCCTAACTAGCCAGGTTAATTTGAATGCTATCCTGTTATTTAAAGATATCATCCTTCTGTCTCAGCTCCTGCTACCACTGCTTTTGCAGGGCTTTGCAGTGCAATCTTTTTTTTTTTTGGAGTTCAAGTACATGCAAACTTTGTAAAAAGCCTTATCTCCATTTGGAGCTAATGAGGTAAATGAAGGTAACTGGTGCTCATATGGGCTAAGAGAGGTTTCTGTTGGAAAGCCCTGACTCTGGAAACACCCAAAGGAAGTTAGCCAGTTGATTGCCTCATTTGTCTATATGAGGACTTGTCTATACGAGGCTATAAAATGTGGATTGATGCACAGTAATGTCAATTCGCAGCAGCTTTCATTTGTCTTAATGATTTTGGAGCAAGATTGCAGGCATATGAAACTATCTATGTTAGTTGTTCAAGCGGGCATGCCTGTGAATTAAGTGGCGGGTGCGAGTGAATTGCTCATGTTTTTATTCCCACCAGTTGCTGCCACCAAACAATATTTTTTTAAAAAGCATATCCAAGGTATGGAAGTTCAGTATTCTGCTTAGATAAACAAAAAAGAAAAAATAAGAAAAAATGCTGTTTTGTCGCCTCAGTGCATAATCGCTATGGCAAAAATCCAGCATGGTGGTTCGGGGCACTTGCCAGCAAGCTCCACCGCCTCTCCATGTCTGATCAATCAGCTTTCCACTTCCACTCTTATTGGGAATGCGCATCAAAGTGAATCTGTTGCCCCAATGAACGGGAATGCTCATTTCCTTCAGAGTTTTATTAAAAAAAAATACAGGAAAAGCCACAGAGGCTTTTCCCACAGAGTATTGGGTGTTTTTGGCCCCCCTCCATCCGAATATGGTGGATTGATGCAGGATCTATTTTAGACAAATTTTATTTCCCTTGATTTCTGTGAGGAGTATTTTTGCCATATAGACAACTCCTTGGCCATGGAAATTTTTTGAACAGAATTAAGTTATTTATTTGCTTGCTTGCGATATCTGTTACCTACTTGCTTGCTTACTTATTTGCAACAATTTTATGCAAAAACTGACTTCGGGGCAATCCTTGGGCTTTGATCGCATCCACTGAAAGTGGACTTCCTCATTGCTTATATAAATGGGATTCATTTCACCAAGGCCTTTCTGATCACAAACAGGGTAGACTGGATTTTCATGAAATTTAGACTGAACAAAAGCTTGCATTTCAATGAATTCAACTGTTTTTTGTTGTGTTGTGTGCCTTCAAGTAATTTCTGATTTATGGTGACCCTAAGGTAAATCTATAACAGAGTTTTATGAGGCTGAGAGTGTGTGACTTGCCTAAGGTCACCCAATGGGTTTATATGGCTGAGTGGGGATTTGAACCCTGGTCTCCAGACTTGTAGTCCAACACTCAAACCACTACACCATGCTGGCTCTCTGAATTCACCTGTATCAGCTGCTTATACCAGATGGATCCATTTTTCTCATCTCCCCCCACCAACCACATAAAAATAGAGTATGTCCTTGTTAAGGGAGATCTTTACACTGCACCTCTCTCCAGTTCCTTTTTTAATTACTAATGATGAAGTACTCAGGGCTGGTCCTTCTGAAAGGTAGGTTGAAGCCCCCTACCTCAGATGACAGTGGGAAGGTTGTGAATTTCACCCAGTAGCACTTCTCAGTGGGTCCCCTTATCATGGTACCTACCTACCATGGTAACTGGTCCAGAAAGCCTCACTGGTGCTGCTGTCTCACTTTGGCAAATGCCAGAACCAGAAGGTAGTCCGTGTGGTAGACATCCCTAGGCTGCTATGAAGACCCTTCCCTGTGATCTCTTGTGGCCCTTTCACATTGCTTAGTTATAGCAGTATGATTATAATGTAACAGCTATGGCTTCATCCTTTCGAATCCTGGGATTTGTAGTTTGGTTAGGCATAATAACTCTCTGACTTCTAAATACTCCTCCCTAAATGACAAATCCCATAAGATGACACCATGGCAGTTAAACTGGAATCATATAGCACAGTAAGGAGATTTTCATATGGGGAAATAACCCTCACAGAGATTGGGAGACAAACGGGGCTGTTTCACTGCCAGTGCTCTGTTTCGCACACCTCGTCTCTCTCCCAATCTCCATTTGTTCTCCCTCTGTCCTGCTTCCATTTTCCTTCTGATATTTTTTACTACCGAAAGTTCGTTGTTAGTAAAAAATATCGGAAGGAAAATGGAAGCAGGATGGAGGGAGAACAAATGGAGATGGGAGAGGGACGAGGGTTTGCGAAATGGAGAGCTGGCAACAGAACAGCCTCGTTTCTCTCCCAATCTCCACAGGGGTTATTTCCCCTGTATGAAAATCTCCTAACTGTGTAGTATGAAAGGGCTTTTGGTTTTGCAAAAATGTTATTTTTTTATGTTATATTTGCCTGTTGTAGGCAGGCACACATGGCTACAATAAGCCTGGCTAGAATCCCATTCTTTCCCAGCTCAAGCTTTATGCCACTGTTTTCTTGCAAACACAGTGCTGCAATATGACACCAAAAGTCTATAAGGACTTATCACACTATGCTATTATGGTGCTATTATTCTGCTTTAACTGCTATGGCTGCCTCCTGTGGAATTCTGAGATTTGTAGTTTAGTGAGGCCTATGAGCTCTCTGGCTGAGAATACTAAATGCCCCTCCCTAAACTGCAAATCCCAGGATTCTGCAGGAGGCAGCCATAGCCATTAAAGTGGAATAATAGCGCAATAATAGTATAGTGTGATAATAGACCTCCTTCCCAATCCTCCTAATGCCAATGCTGCTAAAAACCTCTAGCTTGCCAGAAGATGAGGAAGAAAAGGGGTCTGGAGAGCATAAAAAGGCTTTGTAAAAAGGAGCTTCACTGCCAGAGGCTTTGTTAACTGAGGTATGCCTGTAATTGTGTTGTATGAAATGACCTTTGATCTGAGAAAGAGCCTCAGCGAAAGAGATCTGGCAGCTGGGCTCTCTGCACAAGCTATCGATAGGTAACTGTCAGTTTTCCAGAGAACTGCCAAGGCCCCAATGCCATGGTCTGAGTGCTCCCATAAGTGAGGCATTGTGGGTCAGGTGTCCTGGTGATTGTGCAGAGGTGGTCTTTGTTCTCACCCCTCCCATAATGACTCACATGGAGAAAAGACCCTTCAAATGACACATTGAGGCTCTGGGCGCAATGCAGACAGAAAGCCCAACCAATTTGGGGTGTGGGCAGTGGCTGGAGGGGCAAAAGGAAGAAAAGGATGGCAGGCGCTTGTTTTCCATCTTAGGCACCTCTTGTTAGTATCAGAACTCTGCAAAAATGCATTTCTTAATTGTTCAGCATTTTCCAAGAGTTTCAGCATAGATGTACATGTTTTATTTAATGTAGAGCTAGTAGGCATGTCCTCCTTGTAGGCTTTGGTTGTATCCAGCTGGCTTTCCTTATGTCCTTATATTCTTTGCCTGTAAAATAAATTAGGAAGCAGATGCTCTGGTATTACAGGCCCCTTGGGTCAGATGAACTTGGAAGAAGGCACCCGCTGGGACTTTCCAGCAGTCCTCCAGAGATCCCAGAGAATGATGTTGTCCTTGTGTTCTCTGCTGGCCAGCAGCTGGCCAGGTCAAGGGAGCCCAGCATGAAAAAGATAGGTTGTGGGTGCTGATGAGAGAAGAGAGAGAGAGAGAGTTCCACCTGGGAGGAACTTCATGCTCCGTCTGCTGATGCTGATATCAGCCATTGTCACAATAGCCAGGTATTTTTACAATTAAGAACTTGAAACTGTTGATTTTTTGTTGTTGAAGGCAGTCTGCATGGTAGTGTGTCTTTCAAATGTTCATTGCAGCCACAGAATGAAAATCTTTTAAAGGCTGACTGTATTTCTGAACACTGCAATAGGAGACATCAAAGCTTGTTCTCACTAACTCCATAAATACACAAGCTTCATACATGGCATGCAAAATTTCTTTGTGAGTGCAACAGAGCAATAGCTGTATATTAATGGTGTCTAGGTTTCCTCCTATCATTGAGTGGCACTGTCTTTGGCTGTCATTGGGAGATGCAGGAAGAGAGGTTGTTAGAGCAGAGAAGTAGTCCAGATATGTGTACACCAAATGAACACTGACATATACTGAGACAACAGTTGTTGGCAAACAATAAAACAGTTCATCTGTAATAAGAAAATTAAGCCCTTGATTTGATCAGGGTTTTTTAAAATGGCATTTAATGTACACTAAGTACAGAAAAGCTTTTTCAAATGTATATATTTGAATGTGCTTCCCTTGGTGGGACTTGAAGGTCATCATAAGCAAACTCCATTGCAGTACTGGATATGTGTATGTAGAGATGGAAATATTGAAACCATGGCCCACAGCATATTGTTGTTTTCCTTTTTCTACAGCGATTCATGTGAAGAAGTAATTATTCCTTTATTACACTTTCAGGATGCTCAGTTGGTCATTACGTTATTTTTTCCTCTTGAGGATTGAGCTAGGCTGCCAAGAGTAAAAACTGCAGCCTTTTTAGTGACCGCTGTTAAAAATATGGGCTACAGTCCTATCCTCAGGTTTGAACTGTACAGTTGTTACTCTTAACTCATTTCAGTTATTTTATCTTATTTGGCAAAGCCCTTAGGTTATATTGCTTGAACCTATATTAGGGCTATTTTTGTAACTACATGATTGACTGGCTATTTATGCAGGTTTGTTTTATTTTATTTTATTTTTGTATACGTTGCAATGGCCTTTGGCTCTGTGTGAATAAAATTTGATTGGATTCAATTTGATATATGTATACAAATTATATTAATAAAATAATAAGATTTGTCCACAGAGGGAGGGTGTCGCATGCAGGCAAGCTGCTTTGGAGATTTACATGGAAAGGTTCCCTTGTCAACTAAGAAATATACCAACACCCCACTTTTGCTTCATGCCTGCTTGGTTTTCTAGAATTCGACTGAGAGAGGCAGGAGAGAAAATAGTCGTGCTAACTATTCGTGCAAGAGTAATAACAGGCTTTAACAGAAGGAAGAGAATTACTTTTGCAGAGTTCCCCCTGGCTTAGGCTGCAGGGGCCATTGAGTGCCTATCCACTTGCTTATTGGGTGCTTCCTCTCTGTAGTGAAAGGCCTTATGTGAAATGACTGCCTTTTGCTTGTAAGCTGAAATCATATCTTAATTTTAGAGGAAAATAATAATAATAAAAAAGCCGTTAGTGGTGACTACTCTCTCATTCCTGGACACCTTTGGTAGTTCTTGTGCCTGCCATTCAAGGCAAGAAATCTGAAAGGCTGGAGAAAGAGATAAGAGATCACATAGTGCCAGTGTGGGCCCCATCCCATCCCCCTCCAGTACTACTCAGTCATAATGACAGCAGGTATCTGTGAGCCAGAAGGAAGAGCTTACAAGGGGTGGCTGCTTTTGGAAATAGAAGCCCCTGTTAGCAGGCGGAAGCATTGGTGCTGAAAGCAATCACTGGTGTCAAGAACTTTCTTAGCTAAGCACTGCAGCTGGTGGCAATAAATAGCATTCTAATAAAGGGGGATGTTCAACCCATGACATAAGTGAATACTGTTTCAACCACAAAAAGTAATTTATGGAGCTGCATATGCCTGAAATGGATTTTCTTCCCCTCCTCCCTCCACATTTACACATAAAAAATGCTAAGGTTTCAACGGCGGGAAAAGATCTGCATTTTAAATCAAAACAAAATGGAAAGATCAATGAAAAGTATACTGCTTTTTAAAGGGTGCAATGATACATAACATCTTAAGGAGGTTCGTTGTGTCACACACCACAATTGCCTCCATTCCTAAAAAAGACAGATGCCATTTTCAATGTCTGAGAATATCCTCTTTATTGCACAAAGCCTAACAACACCTCCCCACTTATCATCAGCAAAATGATGGCAAAAAAAGAAAAGTTCAGCATATAACCTGTATGCAATCCCTCACATATCTCTCTTTCTTCACCCCACAATCATATCCTTAACATGCAAATGGAAACATCACAAATAAAAAGCAAGCCATAAAAAGCAAAACAACAATTTCTGACAGAAGCACCCCAAGAACAGAAGAGAGGGAATTAATTATTCTAGCAGATAATTATTTTAGCAAGAACATTTATAAAATGTTTGTCCTGCCCATCCCCACCTTTTTTCCATTATGAAAAGGGAAGCTTATATGGCAGGTTTGGACCCCCCCCCCGATTTTTTTGACTTCACCTCCCAGAAGCCCAGCCAGAAAGACCAGTGGATTATAGGAAGTGTAGTCAAAAAGAGGGCCAAAGGTTGACCATTCCCTGTTATATGGTGTTTCCAGGAAATTTCCCATCCAGGTACTGACCAATCTCAGAGCTGTTTTGCTTCAATAAGGTGCTGTATCATATGCTGTCAAACCAGACTGAAATGCCAGCAGAGTCAAACCCATCTGACCTATTAACTCATTGGTTCCTCAACAGTAAATGAGATATTAGTTTTGACAGACCCAGTGGTTAACTTGAACTTATACTGCTGTTCTTTGTTATGCATTATATTTATTCCACATGTTTTTTCTCTTTCATAATTATTGTGAAACACAGCCATTTCACATACTGTATCACATCCCACTGGGATAAACATTGTGAAAATGGTACCAAAGAAATTTGCTGCTTTGATTTAAAGTTTTCTCCTCCTGTTTTCTTTGCACTGGGGCAGTAGGTGTGGGGGAGGAAAAGGCATTTTCTACTCAGCTCATGGTGCAAAGCAGCTCTCCACTTAAATGAGTGAACTGCCCTTTTGTATAGCAGTTTACAGAGTCAGAAGGAAGGAGCAATTTGTTTCCACTGTGAGGTCTGGACAGCAGCATTTTGGTGGCGCCCATGTCAGTGAGGTGGTGAATCTGTTCGATTTTAATTTAAACATTAAAGGGGGTATCCATAGTGCTGAACATGATATAGCCTTCAGTACCTTGGATAGCTCCTTTAAAGTTCAGACTAAAACCCAGGGTGGATTCACTGTCCCATTGACACAGAAGCCACCAGCTGTTGCTCGAGATGCTATTCCACTGTCTTAGAAGGCATAGGCAATCTCTTATGTTATTCCCTGAACTGTAGAGCTTCAGGGGAGAAAAAGATGACATAGTCTTAGCCAATAATAATATGGTAGTCCAAATGAAACTTTCAGATACATGAAGTTTTCCTCAGTTGACTCCTCAGTATGGCAGTATACAAGGACTGAACAAGAACAGCATACAAGAGCTCTTCAACACTTTGATTGATAGTAGAATACCTCAACATCCCAAAACGACATATACTTGCATAACCCTTAGTGCTATTGTCACCAATAGATTTCTGGTTCTGTTGTGATAGAGGAAAGGATTCTAACCCTGCCTTTGGGGCAGTGTATTCAGAGACTTCTAGGTGGGTGATGAAGACAGCAAACTTTCTCATACATCCACTAGGGGCCATTTCACACTACACAGTTATAGTATTATGATTCCACTTTAACTGCCATGGCTACATTCTATGAAATTCTGGGGTTTGTGCTTTGAACTCTCTGGCGTAAAATTCTATATACTCTCTCTAAAGCACAAATCTCAGGATTCCAAAGGATGTAAATGTAGCAGTTAAAGTGGAATAATAGTGCTGTATTTTTGTAGTGTGAAAGATCCCATGCCTGTCCTGATTGATATATCGCACATACATGCAGGTATGTTGCTTTCCCTGAGGTATTGTTGGCCTGGAAGACTTATGAGCATATTTACTCTTTGCTATCTGAGACAGTGAAGGTCACCATCACTGATTAAAGTTTGCAGAAGTATAAAAAATATTTAAGAAAAGTAGCTCTAAGGGCAAAGAAACACTGCAGTAATACACAGAGAACCTTGTAGAGTGAGCAGGGGTGCACCTTCCCTCATCATTTCAAAGGCTCAGTTGCCTCTACAATGCCTAGCATGCTGAGTGGCCATAAAATACAAAGATGGTGGTGGTGGTGGAATGGAGTGTGAAGAGGGCATGTATGGCTGCAATACTGACTAGGAACATGTCACGGGACAGCATTTTCTTCCATTGCCCCATTTGTATACTGTAATAGTATAGATAAATCCCATGTCACTTAAAAGGGAGTCCTTCAAGTTCATTTTCAATGCAGAGTTCACTGAAATTAATGTTTCTGTACAGAGATTTAAAATCAGGGCATTTAGGGAATGTTGCCCTTACTTATTGCAAGGTGGGGGGGGGGAAGAGAATAAAGAAAGGAGAAAACCAACAGCTACACAGAATGTGGTGCTGAATGTTTTGTGCTGCCTGTTGCAACAGCCTTCAGTCCTGAAATAAAGAAAGGGATGGGGCCCAGCTGTAAAATCTGGATCCAGATCTGAACTTTCTCAAAGTTCAAGGTTGTTGTGATCAGGGTCTTTTTATTTTAATTATTTGGTCTCATCTCTAATATAAACTCCATACTTTTAAGGTAACTCTAATCAGATGTTTGTAGGATCCAATGGAAGAGTAATGCAGTAAAAGATGAAATAGAATATGTCTGGCATTGGGAACAGATTTTAATAGGACTCTCAGAGGGATGCGGTTCATGATTCACCAGGCGCTGCTGCGCCTCTTCTGTTTCAGGTCATTTCAGGGGGCCTTGTACAGAAATATGAATCAAGCCCTATTGAAAGGTGTGATGGCCCTGTGGGAGAAGGGACTGCTGAATTGTATCAAATGTCAATAAGTTTCCATGATATGTGCTAATTGCAATATATCATCAGCACCTCTTCCTATCCTTCCTTCTTTTTTATTAGAAACCAGGCTATTCTGAAAAAAATAGGCATGGTAGCTTATAAGTATGGTTTTCAAACTTTCTGTCTTTCCATATCAACTAATTTGCCAAGGAACTCTTAATAGCAGCAAAGGATTCTGGGTATATGCACTGAGAAATCCCAAATAAACTCCAGGGTGCACAGGCAGATTAAAAATCACTGGTTGGAAGAATGGAACAATCCATGTGGGAAATTAATTCTACTTAATTTAATTGCTACAAAAACACCACAGTGAAGTCCAGTTTATGGAACCATGTCTGTTTAAGAACAGGGATATATGAGGACCCCAATATCCATTTGTTCACTTATTTATTCATTTTTAATTTTTAAAACTTCTTTGTGTGTCTGTTGTTGAACCATAATTCCTCAAAGGAAGCTCAATTTTTATTTTGGATGAAATTAAATGGTGTTATACAGATGTGTAAACTCCCTCACAACTCAGGAATTGTGCATATTCTTTTAGGTCATCTCACAATTCTTTCATCTTTCATTTGGACTCAAAGGTGAATTTAGGCAAACCAACCACCAACCTGGCAGCAGCTGAAACAAAGGACAGTATTGTACATTTAGTTGCAATTTCATCTGCATTAACTCTTTAGAGTAGCTAATATGGTTTATTAATGTAGCCATCTTAAGTTCCATATCAGAGAAAGGTGGGATATGATAGATAGATAGATAGATAGATAGATAGATAGATAGATATTTCTCAGAGAAGTGTACTGAGCAAACTACAGTCAAATAGCTACGCTCATTTTCTTCCTCCTTCCTTTCTTCAGTGTATTGAATGATCCCCATACACATAAGAGGTCCTTTATAATAAAGCAGAAAATCTATAATTGCTTCAGTCAAATCACACACAATTAATTTCTGATGAAGACTGTAAGCTTCATCTGTAGGATGTTTCACAAGTCACATTTCCTAAGGAAAATTCTTTATCTTGTAGCTTCCAGGCTTAAAAATCTGATTGCAAACAAAGTAAACATGAATACTTTTATAGTGGATTATGCTGTGAAATGAACATATACTGTACCAAGACAAACAAACTGAAGGATATCTTTAAGAGTTGTTTTATGTCAGATTTTTCAAAACTGGGCTGTTTTGCATATTGCATTGTGCTCATACTAAATGTGTCCACGGCTGTTTCCCCAGTGGGGCTAATAATATAATATGCAGCTCCTGGCAGGATGACCTGATAGAAGATGGGGGCAGCTGGGCAATATCAGGTTGGTGTGCTATAGCTGAATGGCCCATAATGCCCACTGTTGGTTGTTGATGTCACTGATTTACAGCCAGTGATTTATGTTGCTGGCTATTTGACAGGCACATCAGGAGTGTAGCTATTGGGGAGGGGGGAATAAAGGGATTGCTCTACCAAATAAGAATTTTGCCCACCCCCCACCCCGTTGCGTATCTTAAAGTGTCAGTTGAGTGTTTAGAAAGACAGTTTAGACATAAAAAGAAAAGTTACCAAGGAACTGTGATCACAGCCAATATAAAAGTTCTAGGTGTGAATGATTTTTAGTGTTTCAGTCTTTGCAATACTAGAAATCTGGGAACTGAAGGGAAATTTCATGCAGGGAGGGGAGACAGAGTTCTTGTTTGGGATCATGTGGCCCCACTTCCTGCCCCAAGCCCACCACCAAATGCATTTCAATTGAAAAAGGAGAATCACCATTCCTGGAAGTTTTCACAAGCATCAGTTCTCCCATTTATTTATTTAGGTATTTATACCCTGCTGTTCAGCCACAAAGGCTATCAGAGCAGCTTACAAATTGTTAAGTAATAGCAATTTACACATAATAATGATTGTGATTGATGATGATGATTTCTTATCAAAGCAGGGAACAACAACAAACCAACATACAGTATCAGTTAAAAACACACATCAGTTAAAATGCATAACATCAGTTTAAAAGAAGAAAGAAGGCAAAGAGTTATTAAAATAATCAAACCACATTTAAAATTCACAGCTTAAAATTCACAATTTAAAAATCATGAAGCAAGGCTCAGGGATTTCCCTAATGCAGATGCTGTGCCTTCTCCAGTGCAGGGGTCTGGTAGCCAATATTTCATCCCAAGACCCTCAGGGGCTCTGCATGGACTGAAAACAAACAAACAAAAAAGCAAAGGGAAAGGGAAAAACAAGCAAAACCCAGAAAGGGACAGATTTTTTAAAAAATGTTTAGCAGTGCTGTTAAAAAAGTGAATTGCTATTCCTGGGGGTTTGGAAATGGAAGCCATCTCCACCCGCTTTTTTTTTTTTTTTAAACACCAGAAAAGAGATATTAAGGGAGTCTGGTGAGGCCAAGTGCCACAAAAGCAACCTTGGGGCCCACAAATGGTCCCAGGACTACACTTTGCCTGACCCTGCTTTAGGATGTGCGAATGTGTGTCTATGTGTTTTTGGAGGTTTTTCTGGTCACTTCTGATTTTTGGGGGGGGAGGGGGAATGTGTGCGGGAATGAAATCACATTTTGGGACAAAACAGATCCCTTGCCCCCAGAACTTGACCATCCTTGGTAGAGACGTGGCCAGAATGGCCACAATGGATTATATGGCCTGGGTCACTGCCATCCTAGGTTGAGATCCATAACTGTTTCAAAAATAGTGCTCAAAGAGTTGTCATCACTGGCTGTGCTTCACATTAGAAGAAGGTCTCAAGTGCAATGACACAGGGTTTTGTCCTGGGGCCAGTACTTGCCAATGTTTTAATCAATGATTTAAATGATGGGGTGGAGGAAATCCTTATCAAATTTGCATATTATACAGAACTTGGAGGGGTAGCTAACACATTGGAAGATAGGGATAGAATTCAAAAAGACCTTGATAAACTAGAAAACTGGGCCAAAATTTTTTTAAAAAATGAAATTCAACAGAGAATTTCTACAAAATTCTACATTCAGGCCACAAAAATTAAATGCATGGGCATAGGATGGGGGATCTCTTTGGTTCAGCAGTACTACATGTGAAAAGGACCTTGGGATTATTGTTGGTCATGAATTGAACATGAGCCAGCAGTGTGATGCTGCAGCAAAGAAGAAAAATGCTATCTTAGCCTGCATTAATAGTACCATAGTTTCCAAGCAAAGGAAAGTAATAGTCCTACTATATTCTGTGCCGGTCAGGCCTCATCTGTATTGCATTCAGTTCTTGGGCCCTCATTTTAAGAAGGATATAGACAAGTTGAAGTGAATTTATAGAAGGCCTACAAGGATGATAAGAGGTATGGAGAACAAAACCTATGAGGAGAGGCTGAAGGAGCTGCACATGTTCAACTTGGTGAAGAGAAGGCTGAGGGATGACATGATCGCACTCTTTAAATACATCAAGGGCTACCACAAAGAGGAGCATGCAAGCTTGTTTTTTGCTGCCTCAGAGGGCAGAACTAAGTCTAATGGTTTTAAGTTAGGATAAATTTTGATTAGAAGAAACTTCTTGACATTGAGAATGGGTCAGCTATGGAATCAATTGCCTAGAGAGGTGACGGGGTCTCTTTCTTTGTATGTCTTCAAAAAGAGGCTGGACAGCTACATGCTGGGGAAGCTCTAGCTGGAGATCCTGCTTTGGTCAGAAGGCTGGACCTGGTGACCCATGACCCCTTTCCAATTCTACGATTATATGACTCTATGAGATCCTCTATCAGAAGACATATATATCTCAAGTAGTTACATCTCCATGGCTATATGTCTCCAGGCCACCTCTGAAACCCAACTTTTAAGCTACACCCCCCAACCCCAGCCCCAAACCCAGGCATATCTGGGTTGTTTGGGAGTGAAGGAATCAGTGGTGACATGTCCAGCTATTTTTTTTTTTAGCTCAACATGCTGTGACAGTCACCAGCAGGGACCTCCATGGGTCCTTGTGATGTCCTTGCAGATGATGTCCTTTGCAGCATGTCCAGCTACAGGACTCATCACTGCTGATCTTCTCACTCTCCCACAAGTCAGAAATGGTTGCATTGGGGGAGGGTGGTTTTTGGGGGGGGGCAGTTTTGGTTGATGTATGTTTGGAAAAGAATCCTGTCCTACGTAATGACTGAAAAAGCGAGTTGTGATGTTGTAAAGCAGACTTATGACATCGTAGCTTACTAACAGGATGCCAGACCTATTTTCTTCTGGAGCAGGTCCACCCCCAGGCAAAACACTGACAACCTTCTCCCTGCCCCCAATATACTTATCCTAATGTTCTGGTTGCTTTTTGGTCCCTGCTTAATTAACAAGCGGCAATGAACTGAGGAGGAGGTGGGTGGATGGGATTTGGATTCATATCTAAAGTAAATCTAAAAATGGCCTTGTTCATACATGTAAATGCATCTCGGGAGAGCAGCTCATTGAGCCCTAATTTTAGCTTGGATATGTAAGTGACATTTCCTTACATGGCATCCTTCACTGATCCGCTTCTCCTAACTTTAAGTCAGGGCCCTCAGGGTTTCCAAAGTGAAAAGCATGCATGGCAACATCTTGAAGATCTGACAGATTTCAAATGGCTCGCCCGATTTTACATCAAATATGAGCTTCAAGTAAAGAATGCTAAAAAGATGTTTAAGCTAAGAGGTTAATATCATACCATCTGGAGAAGTACAAGCACTGACGAAAGTAACTCTGAGATTCAACTACCCTCTCCAAGGGACCACTAATATGTGTGTACGCACGCACACACAGACACTGAATGCTTTCGATGCAAAAATGTTATGCGGCTCATAGCAACAGTTTAATGCTTAACAAATTGGGGCTGGCCTTTCAAATATAGCAAAAGACGCAGCCCTGTACACAACAGCAAGCCTTCTTTATACTATTTCACTGCTTCCTGAGATTTATTGCATTTTGATAAATGATCGTTTATGTTGGTTTGACAATCGGAGAATTTATGAATGAGAGCTATTTGCCTAAAGTGATGAACTGAATTGTAAAAGAACCATTAGCAATGATGACACCATTTGAAATTTGTTTAAGAATCAGGTTTCAGTTTTGCTTTTTTTTTTTTTCACAATAAGGAGAAGAAGACAGGGAGAAGCCAAAGAGCATTTATTTCACTGTAACAAGCTTCTGACAGGCCTCATCAAGAGAACTTGAGGAGCCAAAGTTACTGGCTGCTTTTCTCCCTTGTTTCAGATGTACAGGACTTCCCAAAGAATGGCATAAAACTAACTCATATTTTCCAGATTCATGTATGGTCTCCTGATGGACATTGAGATGAGCCAGGAGAGAGTTGCCATCTGGTTGTAATAGTTTTCTCACACCCTCCTAGGAGCACTCAGAAAATGCCATGTGTTATTCACATGATTCTAGGGTTTTTACCCCTCTTGGAGTTGGCCCTTTAAGGTTTTATTTATTTATTTATATGATTCCTGGGAGCACATTTTAAGCAGAAAGTTCCCCAAATTAATTTTTATCTAAGCTGATAGCTTTCTGTTTGTCCATTAAAAGAAACTTGTACACAATAGATGGCAGCATTAGGGACTAGCATAGATTTTACATTGCCTGGAATTCCCTGTGGTAGTTACACATGCATAACCTTCAGCTGTGCACTTATGATTGTTACGTATTCATGATCCCTATGTAGCTCCTAGTTTAGGAGCTATGTAGGAACTGTGTAAGACCCCAGTCCTTATGTACTGTATAGAAGCCGCTGTGATCTGGAAGCACGCCTGTCAATCAGCCTGACAGTCCCACCCACCCCTTGTGCGAGTGAGTGATCAGTGATCAATGCTGACGTGAAAATATAACTTATTACAAGAGCATACTCCCCACCACCACATTTCCGCTTCCCCTCCCTCTTCACCCAAGGACTTACTGATTTGTTAGAGTTTGGAGGCATGTTTCAAAACATTTAGAAAACGGGTGGCAGTATATGGGCAATGACACACTGTTCTGTTTTTCACTACTAACTTGTCATTAATTATTAGAGAACCATTCAGTTCTTTTCATAATATGAGATTAACATTCTGAGTTTCTTCCATCCATCCAAGTAGATCAAGACAGGTCTCTGCAAAAACTTTTTTTAAAAAGTCACAATACACTGTAGATCATTCTACAGAACAATTCTGAAAAAAACCCAGTAACATTTCTGAATACTGTTTCCTCCTCCTCCTCCTCCTCTTCTTCCTCCCAACCCTCCCCTCTTCCTTCCTTTCCCCCCTCCTCTCTTCCCCTCCCCCTCCTCTTCTGTTTCTCCTTCCTCCTCCTCTTCTTCTTCATTCCCTCTCCCCCTCTCTCCTCCCCCTTCTTCTTCTTCCCCACACCCTCCATCCTCCCCTCCCCTCCTCTTCTTCATCTCCACCCTCCTCCTCCTCCTCCTCTCCTTCCCCTTCTCTTCTTCTTCCTCCTCCTCCTTCTTCTTCCCTATATCCTTCCTCCTCCCCTCCCCCTCCACTTGTTCTCCTTCCTCCTTCCTCCTCCTCCTCCTCTTCTTCTTCACCCCTCCCCCTCCTCCCCCCTTCTTCTTCTCCTTCCTCCTCTTTCTCTTCTTCCTCATTCCCTCCCCTCCCTCCCCTCTCCTTCTCCTCTTCACCCCTCCCTCCTCCTCCCCTCTCCTCCTCTTTCTCTTCTTCTTCCTCATTCCCTCCCCTCCCCTCCCCCTCTTCTTCTTCCCCACACCCTCCCTCCTCCCCTCCCCTCCGTTCCTCTTTTTCTTCTCCAAAAACAAAGATATAAAGAATGAATTCAAGTAGTATTTTATGCTCCCTTTTCACTAAATTAACAACAGCACAGGGAAGTAATTTAATCAGCTCCCAGATTCCTTTTATATTGTGACAAACCTGTGCACCTCCAGGGTGCTCATCTGGCACAGAGCAAATTTTATATGTCACTCAGATGTGTTACAACTTGCCATTATTTTTGTGGTGTCTATAGCATGGTATTTATGGCAATTTGAGAACCTTCTAAAGAAACATCTTAAGAGCTTTGCTCAGGAGGAAAAAAAAGTAAGCTACATATGTAGAGTAGATCTGTCATTGATGTAAATCAGTGTTAAACTTGACTGCAGTAAATCAAACCACTTGTGAAGAAACTCTTCCTCCATTTCCCTGTAGGGAATGAAACCACATTTAGCCTTGGGTGCAGCTGAGTGAGTGTTTGCATTTTCTAATTGTTTTGTCTATTGAGTGTAGATTTTGAATTTACAAAAAAAACTAGCAAAGTTTTGTGTTTTTTTTTAAAAAAAATCTGAACAATGAAACATTCATTGTGAAGAACATAACAATATCCCTTTCTTTCTAATGCCCTGGCAAGCTGACTGTAGTTTGCTACTGTGCAAACTTTACAAGCTGCACCTCAATCTGGACCCCTAGAGAGGATTCCAAGTGAGGGGGAGGAGGAGACAGAGAACAATTAACAAGAGGACAATTTAGGGGAGAGGAAAAAACGATCATGGAATGTTTCCAGCTTACTTTTGCAGGAAGTATTTTCAGACCATTTTGAGCAATGCACGATCATGTCTTCCCATACTGTCATATGAGGATTACGTTAACAATTTGGGTACAGATACAGAGGGCTCCTTCAGCACACAAACATGTAGGAAGACTGTAGAATGCTGTTGTTGTCGGGGAGTATCTTTACTAGCCTACAAGCGATCTGAGAGAGATGTGTACAGCCATCATTCAACTCTGGCTGTAGCACATTTTGGTAGGTTCCACCCCAGTGGTGGCTGGATGAATTTGTGCTGCTCCTGATTTTAGTCTGAATTTTAAAGGAACGACCCCAAATACTGATCATACTTTGGGGCAGGATTCAGCACCATGGATTCCTCCTTTCAGTTTCAGAGTATGTGCCATTTTGCACCACCAAGTATAGCATGATGGTTCCATTTTACCTGCCACAGCTGCATCCTGTACAGTGAAAGTGCTATATAAACAAATGATGATGAATATAAAAGGAATCTGAGAGCTGATTAAATTACTTCCCTGTGCTGTTGTTAATGATGATGATGATAATGACCATCATCATCTTGTGGAATCCTGGGGTTAGTAGTTTGATGAGGCACCAGAAGTCTCTGGCTGAGAATTCTAAATACACCTCTCTAAACTGCAAATTTCAGGATTCCATAGGATGGAACCATGGCAGTTAAATAGGCATCATAGTACTATAACTGTGTGGTTTGAAAGGGCCGTAAAACTCAAGAGAAAATTCCCAGCCCTACCAGCACAGAAGTCACCAGCTGCCACGGCAAGAATCCACATAAGGTCTACTCCTTGGGGTTTTGCGTTAACATTAAATCATCACACAAGAATCAAAATATACATAGCAATCACTTCTGTGGAATTAGTTCATTTAAACTCTGCACCCTATGACAATTTTTTAAATATATGGACTCTAATAGGGAATTAATTAGCTCAAATGCCACCGAAAAGTCTAAACATGTTGGGAATGTACAGGCAAAGGAACAAATGGATGCAATAAAAAGCAAAGTGATGGGTGAACTCAGTTTCTAAAAGGCAGGTTGCTGAGCCTAGGGAGCTAGGTATTGGCCATGTGAACCTTGCACCGGCCTCACAGAGCTTACCTACAGGTTTAGGGGCACAACCAGAACCAGAGTTAGGCAAATTTGGGTTCTAAAGCTGCAGGGAGAGAAACAGAAACAGGATAGAATTATGAGATCAAGGAAATAAAATTGTTCTAGGACTTTATCAGATCATGCAAATAGGGCATCGTAAGGACGCTTAATGATCGTGAAAGGGCGTTTGTACCAGTGTTAAAAAGCCATACTTTTTTATTGATGGTGCAAGCCGTCAATTGATCTCCCCTAGCATTTTTTTAATTATTTTTTTATTTTTTATTTTTATTTTTATTTTTTATTTTTTTGCCAGCATTGCCAGCGTTTGAATCTGTGCGCCATTGTACTCATGTGAATGCAGCATTAATGGCCAGTCTGGCCAGAACACTTTCAGGTGAGATCGCAACATTCATTTTAGGTGACACACTTATGACCCTCTGCAGTTTACTTGGGACTTTTATAGTGTGTTTATATGCTTTGTGTTGCTTTTACTTTGTTATTTTTGTTTTTATTTTTGAATTTCCTGCACTATGTATTGTTGTGAAATACGGGGGATTTCATTCCAGGAAGTGAACAGAGCTCCATTTACTCCTCATTCATTGCTGGGGAAGCCTTTTTGCACAGATGCAAGGTAAGTGTGGTATGGGGAGTTCTTTTGCTGGCATAAAAATGTCACAAATTATGCTGGCAAAAGAATGGGTTTAGGGGGTGGTCTGATAAAGGTCCTAGAGAGGTTTGTCTTTAGGCATGGATGAGGCATAGAGACTAGCCCTTTGTGCTGGGTCATCACTGCAAAACAGGTAGATTCCCCCCTCCTAATTTTTGGTGTCCTATACACTGATTCCCAGTCCTGCTTATTTTCCCCTTCCCAGTCACAGTTTCTATCTGATGAGACTGCCATGAAAGCTTCATATCACAAACACCAGCCCCGAAGCAAACTGTCTCCACTGAAAAGGAGAACAGTGTAGAACAGAAATGGACTTTGGCTGTGATTCTTCCTATTGGGACAGCAGGAAGAGGCAGCACTAAAGTGGCTGGTCTTCAGACTGTAAAAGAGGTAGAGGCAACAATTCATAAGGGAAACATTTCCAGAAGACAAGGCAGAATGTGAAAGACACCTTCCCAGGGATAGGGATGGATCATCCTGAAGATGGTGCTGGGCTCTTAAAAGTGGTTTTGAGGCTACTACAAGAGTACTGTGAAGAGAAGGACCACTTGTAGCTATTGTGAGGAGTGTCAGAATTAGCAAACTTTGCACGCCTATGGTTGTGATTGCTAATTTGCATGCTTGTGTCCTGTTTGTTTTACCACACCACTCCCTTTATACATTACTCTAACCTGCGACCATTTCTCCTTTCTCTCTCTCTCTTCCATTGGGCTATGCATTTGAGTATGATTTGTAAGCAACCGATTTGGAAGTAAAGCTATTTTATATTCTTTACAAAGAAGACTAAACTTATTTATATTTTATAGAATCAAAAAATTGGAAGGAGCCCTGTGGGCCATCAGGTCCAACCCTCTGCTCACTGCAGGATCTCTAGCTAGAGCATCCCCAGCAGGTAGCAGGGACCTGAGGAGTAGAACAGTTAGTACAATACAGTGGATCTTTACATAGCATGTCCTTACATAGTCATAACTACAAATAAACAAACGACAATAAACTACTAAAGGTAATATTAATAGAATCATAGAATCATAGAGTTGGAAGGGGCACTCTGGCCCATCAGGTTCAACCCCCTGCTCAAGGCAGGATCGCCAGCTAGAACATCTCCAGCAGGTAAGCTGTCCAGCCTGTTTTTGAAGACATCCAGAGAAGAAGACCTCACCACCTCTCTAGGCATTTGGTTCCATTGCCAAACCACTCTCACTATCAAGAAGGTCCTTCAAATGTTCAATAGAAATCTACCCTCATGTAACTTCAAATCATTCGGCCTAGTTCTGCCCTCTGAGGCAGCGGAAGACAAGATTGCGCCCTCCTGTTTGTGGCAGCTCTTGAGGTACTTAAAGAGTGCGATTGTGGCACCCCTCCATCTTCTCTTCACCAAGCTGAACATGCCCAGCTCCTTCAACTTGTCCTCATGTGCTTTGTTCTCCATACCTCTTATAATTTTCATTGCCCTTTTATGCTAGAACCAGTGAGAGTGGGCAGTTATGGGACAAGTTGTTGTTCAGCTTCTGCCTTGCCAATTTGATTACTAGAGAAATCAACTACTATCACTCATATTTACCAACAAGGAGAATCTCCTGTGAGGAGAAGAAGTCTTGGCAGAAAAAAGCTTTTAATCATTGCTGTGGATCTAATTGGGACAGGTGGAAAAGATAACAAAGGGTATAAAGAATAGCGGTGACCACTTATAGACTGTGATGCAATAGAAATTAATAAACTGCTAACTGCTCCCTGGTTTCTGAGTCAGATAAATGATTTATGCCAGATCTTCTCTTCATGTACATCCCAGCCATGTTTGTGTGTGTCTGTGTGTCCTTGTAATTTAAAGCAAGGCAGGAGTAGGTGTGCTTCATCCCTATACCAGCCTGTAGCAGCCATATCCTGCACAGCCCCTATTATGTTTTTGGATTGTTTGTGCCAGGACTTGGCCCATTAATCTTTCAGTCAGTGGCCATCATCTCTAGATATGGTAGCTCCTATATGGCAGTCATTTTGTTCCATAGGCCTACCTTTCTCTTGACAGGCAGAGTGGCACTTGCGGGGGATGAAATGATCAGTTCATGCTCAAAACCCCAAGAACACACACAGAGAGACTGAGAGCCTACATGGATGGATGTAGCTTAAGTTCCACATGCGGAACTCCAATATGGCTCCCCTATCACCAGCCCCGGGACTCACCATGTCATTCTGGCCATTTCATAGCTGGAGGATAGTGCAGGGGAGGGATTGGAGAAGCAGCTTGCTATGTTCCCATAGCAACAAAGCAGACTGAGACCGTCTTCCACCAACATGTGATGGGGTGCTCTGGAGGCTGCAGTAAATGATGACCTCAGTCTGCACCTTGTTATGGGAAGATAGTCATATACTTCACTCTACTCTGCTCTCCATTCAATGAAACTGAGCACTCTGCTTTACTCTCCATTGAATGGAACAGCAGTTTAAATCCAGGAGATGCTTTATTTGTTGAAAAGGGAGGAAGGGAATACCACCCTCTGCAATGACGAAAGAGGTACATATGCAAGCATAAGGTAGAATTACCCTTGTGTATGCCACTAACAGGATGCTAGCCGCTGAGAGACAGTTTAATAATCTAGCGTTAGCACTGCAATATTCTATCTGTGTTTTTAGTGGGTAAAGAATTCTCATAGTTTGATCATCTAGGCATAAATTATTATATTTGTTGCACTATGTTGGGAACAATGTTCCTTTAAGACAAGGTAAAATATTTTGTATGGCTGTGAAGGGTGTATAACACCAGGTGTCAACCCTGAGTAATTACCACAGTATATGAGTGAGCTAAGACCCAGAGCATGTGTGGATTGTAGTGAGAGGACTGTGATGGATTGGAGTAGTTGCTGTGTAAGTTTGCTGAGAGTAGTGGGTTGACTCTTGTGAGTATTTTGCATTACTTCAGACATTGTATGTTGGCGATATATCTTGCAACAAGAGATAAAGAGCTTCCAAGGAATTTGGAAGAAGCCAACTATGTCTGTGCATCATTTCACGGTTAGTCAGTGCCATATTAACAAATACCACTAAAGGCTTCTGTGCTTCCACACTCTGCTGTAATAGCTACTGTTGAGGACAAGCACCTCAGACAGTGCTGATAGTTGGCATCTCAGTGGGCTTAGTTTTTTGTATTTGTCACTGCATGCCTTGCAGGACATAACAGAGAGCCAACATAATCTGTCCAGCTTTCAGAAAGATCAGTGTAGATGTTTTGAAATCAGAGGTAACACAAAAGTGAAATTGCATTTTATTCTCGGTTGGCTATCCTCCCTCCTACCCTGCTTCTCTTTCTCTCACAAAGGGGAGGGCCATCAAAGATGGTGGGGGGGCAACTTTTTTATATACATTATGTAGATGAAGTTTTAGGAGACTGCTATGTTGTTTAGACAGTGAATCACCTGATAATTACACTAAAATTATATTGAAAATAAATTCCTCCAGCATGTAAGAAAATGCAGATTTCGGAATTGGCTTACTAACTTCTAACTCTGTGTTACAAATTATTCTACTAAATCAAATGTTAATTCCCCTTTGGCAGTTCTAGTTCAGTGTTGATTTAAATTTTTTTTCAGTCAATAGAGCTATTTTATTTTCTATTCAGGTTAATAACTCTTCTTAACCATATTTATTTATTTATTTACTTCATAGTCTAATGATGCACCATGTGCAATGAATGGGGATGAGCAAACACCTTCTCTTTCTCCCTGTGTCACTCTTTCCTCCCCCGTACTTTATGCTCCCCTCTCCACAAAGGCATTCCACAATGAATCTTGTGTGATCATGTCTACTTTTGAAAAGAAGCAGCTCAACTAGTCAAACACTGTCATAGCTGAAGACAATCGGAAGGGTCCCCACGGATGACAGACGGAAAGGCCCACTGTCACCAGAGACTGAAGTAGCAGCTGCCCTTTCCCCAATCAAGGGGAAAGCAGCAGGGGCAGGTCTTCCTTAATCAAGCAGGGTAAGACCTTACTGGGTCATTACACAGGTGTCTTATTCCCTGCAGAGAGGAACAAGGCTTCTTTTAAGCTATCCGGTAGTCAATAGAGGTGTCATCTTTGAATCAGAAAGTAACTTCTCCTTTTTGCAGTATCTGCCATGCCTGGTTGCTTCCTGGCCTACTTCTCTCCACACTCTAAAGTCCTTACACGTGTTTCCTTGTAATAGATGTTCAATGCATTATCCCCCCTTGCCTCTATTTTGATAATTATTTAACTTTTTGTTTATTTCCAGTCCATATCTATCTCCTCATCAACATCACTGAATTGAAAGTGTATACAGTAATCTTAAAAGAAAGGAAAAAAGGCTAGCATTTTTTTAAAAAAGGAATTCCCTTAATGAAGTAAAAATTATAAACAGGATTGACCTGGAAAATATTCTGAAATGCTCAAAAGGTGAGGACAGTTCCCTTTCTGCTAGATTGTTTTCTGGTTTGGTAGCTTTTTCTGTTCATTAGTCCATCCACTCAGCCATTAAACCATTGCAACCTTGTTTAAATCCATAATCTGAACCAAGAAATTCCAGCAATCTAGATAGAAGGAACAGTGGCTGATCTCATAGGATCACTATGGAGATTTTCACACTACACTGTTATAGTGTTACTATTCCACTTTAACTGCTCTGGCTTCCTCCTGTGGAATTCTGGGGTTTGTAGTTTAGTGAGGCCTAAGACCTCTCTGGCTGAGAGTTGTAAATGCCCCTCCCTAAACTGCAAATCCCAGGATTCAAGAGGAGGCAGCCATAGCAAATAAAGTGGAATAGTAACACTATAACAGTGTTGTCTGAAAATCTCCTTAGAGTTTTGTTCATATAGCTCTTTCTTGGTGGGACTAGAGAAGATCTTGGGCTAGGACCATCCCAAGACAGATCAGCAAATGTTAGTCTCCAACTAATCAAATACTGTATGTTCTGGTGTATAAGATGACTTTTTAACCCTGGAAAATCTCCTCAAAAGTCAGGGGTCATCTTATACACTGGGTATACAGACCCGCGATGGGGCTGCCAGCCCCATCTTGGACTCAGGAAGGACGGGAGATGGCTAGCAAGCTCCCCCCCCCAGCCAGACACCCCTCTGCTTTCCCCAAACCCGAGATGGGGCTGCTGGCCCCATCTAGGAGTCGGGGAGGACATGAGATGGCTATCAAGCTTCCCTCCCACCAGCCACCCCTCCACCTTTACCAAACCCGAGATGGGGCTTCCAGCAAGGTTGGGAAAGGCAGAGGGGTGGCTGGCTGAGGGGGAGAGCTTGCTAGCCACCTCCCATCCTTCCCAAGCCCCATCTGAATGTCAGGAAGGAAGGGAGGTGGCTAGCAAGCTCCCCCCCCAGCCAGCCACCCATCTGCCTTTCCCAAACATGAGATGGGGCTACCAGCCCCATTTTGTTACTCAGGAAGGGCGGGAGGTGGTTAGCAAGCTTCCCCCCCAGCCAGCCACCCCTCCGCCTTTCCTGTGTCCGAGATGGGGCTGCCAGCTGGGGGGGGGGAAGCTTGCTAGCCACCTCCCGCCCTTCCCAAGTCCGAGATGGGCCCCATCTCATGTTCGGGAAAGGTGGAGGGGTAGCTGGCTGGACGGAGGAGAGGCTGGCCAGCCACCTCCAGTGCCTCCCCAACCCACACTTCCCCGGCCAGCCCCATCATGGGTTGGGGAGGCACTGGAGGTGGCTGGTCAGCCTCTCCCCACCCAGCCAGCCAAACCTCCGCGCTTCCCCAACTTGTGATGGGGATGGTCAGGGGTGGCTGGCCAGCTTCTCCCCACCCAGCCAGCCAAACCTCCACACTTCCCCTGACCATCCCCATCACGAGTTGGGGAAGCGCGGAGGTTTGGCTGGCTGGGTGGGGAGAGGCTGACCAGCCACCTCCAGTGCCTCCCCAACCCGCGCTTCCCCTGGCCATCCTCATTGTGGGTTGGAGAGGTGTGGGAGGTGGCTGGCAAGCCTCCCACCACCCAGCCAGCCAACCCTCCCTGCTTCTCCAACTCGCAGTGGGGATGGCCAAGGGAAGCGTGGAGGTTTGGCTGGGTGGGGTGAGGCTGGCCAGCCACCTCCAGTGCCTCCCCAACCCACACTTCCCTAGCCATCCTCATTGCAGGTTGGAGAGATGCGGGAGGTGGCTGGCAAGCCTCTCCGCAGCCAGCCAGCCAACCTTCCTGAGTGTGGAGGGCTGGGTGGGTGGGTGGGTGGGAGGAGGCTTCCCAGCCACGTCCCACGCCTCCCCAACCCACGATGGGGCTGGACGGGTGTAGTCTTATACAGCGAGTATATCCCAAACTCTGTATTTTAACTTGAAAAGTTGGGGGTTGTCTTATATGTCCAGTCGTCTTATACGCCGAAAAAATACAGGTATGTTATTTTGGCACAGGAGGCAGAAAGTCCCTCGAGTACCTGATAATAAAGTACAATAATAAGGAATTTAACAATATTTGCTCTATTTTCTTAATAGCCAGAGACTGTTGCCTGATGCCTCACTCTTCCTAAAGGAGGAGCTAACCATACCCTGTTGCTTGATCACTGTTTCCTTCCCACCCCATGCTTCCCCCATTTTGTGGTAACTTTGTTACTCCCCAGTTCCCTTTTTCTCCAGTGTCTTGATTTGTATAAGTTGCTAAGTTACCATCTTGCATTTAAGCCAAATCAGTCCTCCTTACAAGCTCATTGAGAACGGAAGAGTATGAATCAGAACAAGAGCAAGAGAATGCCTACGGATTCTGCTACGTCAGTAGGCTACGCATACCTTTCTGTCTAACCTTTTCCAATCCTCCTTCCTACACATCCCATTCACAATGTCCACTGTGTTGTCAATGTTGCTCTGGAGTAAACCAGCTTCTACCAAATTCTGAAACAGAGTTTGTAGAAAGAGAAATTTAAGCCAATGTTAACTTTATAGTACCTGTAATGTCTAGAAGCAAATAATGCAGTTCACTTACATTGGTCTTCATGGTGTTTAATAAATATTTATCTGTTCTCAAACTGTTACAGACACCTTTTAATTTTTTTTGTTTATAAAGATCAAATTAATGCTTAATGTTTTAATAAATGGCTAATCAATCACTAGGTTAACCAAGGGACCAGGGGATTGCTTATAACTGTATTTTATAACCATCTATAACACCAGGTATTGATGAGACTATAACCATAACACTGTTATGTAACATGCCTATATGAATCTATTAATCAACATTGCCACAGGAGACTGTTTTCTTTGCCTAGATTGCATCGACGTATAATACCACTCCACAGGTATAAGTTGACAGTGGCCTTGCTTGGCACCTTTCACTCTTCCAGAAGTCTCCAACATAATTAACCCTAAAGTAACAAAAAGATTAGGGCTTCAGGGTTCAATCCAGAAAAACTGCAGCATACTTTCCTACTAATTCCAATGGGACTTAAGTGTTCCTAATGTACACTTGATTATGTTCTACAATTGCAATCTAAAACCAATTAAGTTGGAGTACATGGACTCCAGCTCATTTAGCACCATTGGTGCTATCTGACTCTGGTTGACTCCGTGTGTGTGTGGGATTAAATTAGTTTGAAATGAAATGGTATGGTTTACCTGCTTTGCGGATCAAGCTGTCCAGCTCAAATTCTCAAATCAATTATTCTGGAGTAGTCCCACTTGGAAAGGTTCACAGATCAACCCACAAAGGCTACTCTGGTTCTGTTGCCATTCCATAGCAGAAAATAACACAAATTCATCAGAGATACTCCTTCTTGGATGGGTACTCATGTACAGGTACTCCTTTCTGTAAGAAAAGCCATTCTGTGATGCATGGGTGTCCCAAGATCTCCCTTTCTTCTAGCAGAAATGGAGGTCTGTGGGTAGAAAGGGAGTTCTACCAGTTCCTTGTCAGTATGAAAAATTCTGCCTGTCTTTACCACTCTACTACAGGTGTCCTGATAGCAGGTAATGGCAAAACAGGGTTGGTGGAGAAGGAGGGTGTAATCCAGAGACCCTCCCATCCTCCTGACATGTCCAGAGAATGAAACGTATGGGAAAAGTATACTATGCCTGGATACTCATTTTCCTTCCTGTTTCCCACCTCCATCTTCTACTGTCAGCATCATGGTTTGGGATTCAGTGATTCCTCCATTCAGGGGGAGTGGGGACTGAGGGTATTGTTCCTCAATAATAATTCTTACCCCTCCCTCTCCCTGTATTTCTAGTATAACATACCTTACATTTGCTATGTTTGCATTCTTTTGGTAACTTTGCCTGCCTTTTTTTCCCCTGCATGTCTAAACTGCATTTCTAAATGCTCAGTTTTTAAGTTACTGCAGTGCTAGAAACTGGAGGACTGAAAGAAAATTCCATGAGAGAGGCAGAGTTTATATGAGAGTGATGCCCTTATTTGCCCCCTCCACATCCTGTAGCTCTCCCTCTGCACTGTGCATGTTACCTGTCCTGTCTTCTTTAGATTGCCCTGGAATGGCCCAGATTAGAATGTTCATAGCCAAATTGACAACTCAGCCTGTAATAACCAAGCTGAAGATTTCTTAAGCTTTCATCCAAACCAAAAAGAAACAATATTCATTTCATATAGCTTGCTGGTCTCAGAATTCAGTGGGAATGGTATGAAAGGAGAGGCACATGTGATGACTTCTGTTTCCAAACTGGATTCTGTGTGACAAAAACAACATATGAAACCGTTCTCTTAATAGGAGAATCTTTGCTTAAACTGGAACACAGTTTCTTCCATCATTGCCTTTGTCGTTGGCATTAATCAATATATGCACTTCAGAGAAATGTCTGCAGGGCTGCAGAGAATGACGGAACTTTGTATTGTATGTGGTGGTCTAACAAGTCTCATGTTTACTTAATACCAGGCACAGATTATTAATATAATAGTGCATTGTGTGATTAGCTTTGTCCCCCATTTCCTTCATTGCTATTTATTAAGGATTATCAGAATTAATATGAAGAGCTAATTGTATATTTGTTGACAGCTGCTAGAATGGAAATAGCTAAGTAAAAATGCATATACAGTCCAGGACAGGTTCATCAGGATGTGGCAAGTATTTAGCTGTAGTAGAAAAGTTGAACGTACTAAAGTATGCTGGCAAGATGTATCATTAGGCAAGACCATTGGCCTGAAACCAGGTTTCTGCTTTCTTCCCTATATAAATCAATAAAGATACATACCAGATTTCATGTCAAGAGACATAAGCCTCATTTTGGAATGATGCATGGACATGGGTAGTAGAACAGTTAGTACAATACAGTGGTTCAAGACATCTCCTTACACAGACTGCTGACACACTGCAGAAATAATGCAGTTTGACACCACTTTAATTAGTATAGCTCTTATCCTGCGGAATCCTAGGATTTGTAGTCTGTTGTGGCATCAGAACAATCTGACAGAGAAGGCTAAATATCTCACAAAAGTACAAATCCCAGAATTCCATAGCATTGAGCTATGGCAGCTAAAGTGGTATCAAACTGCATTATTTCTGCAGTGTGCCAGCAACCTTAATCACAACTACAAAAATGGCAAGCCACACTACTTAATGTGTATTTGTCGCTTTGTCTCTTTAATCATTTTGTATCAACACTGTATTGTTGCCTACAATTGTTAATACAAGCATTGCTTTATAAGAAGCTTAAACTGTCAGTACTAATACAAATCTCTCTCTCTGGCTTTTCTTCGCAAACGAAGATTCAGGAAGAACTCATCCCGTGCTTTCTGCAAGCGCGCTGATGACTAAAAAGGCCAATCCGAGATAAACAAGTCCGGTTGCAGAAAGCACAGCAGAAGGTCTCCTTGGGTGATGTTTTTGGGTTGTGATTCTTTCTGCGTTGTCGTTTCTCTTCAAGACTTGTTCGTCGTGAGTTCTCAAATAAGGCTGCAGCATTGTGTATAGTACGTCTCCATGCCTCCCGATGTGAGGCCAGGGCGGACCACTGTTGGTGATCAATTTGGCCGAGCCTGAGATATTGTTTCAGGGAGTCTTTGTATCGCTTTTTTGGAGTGCCCCTCTTACGCTGACCCATGGCGAGTTCACCGTAGAGTAGTATTTTTGGGAGGCGATGGTCCTCCATCCTAGAAACGTGCCCTGTCCAGCGCAGCTGCATTCTCAATATCATGGCCTCAATACTGGTGATCCCTGCTAGCTCAAGGACAGCAACATTCATCACATAGTCAGCCCAGTGTATATTTAGGATTGTGCAAATACAATGAAAATAAACTACTAAAGGTAACAATAATGGTAGAGGTGTTACCCTAAGAGGTGGGGGAGCACTGGAGTCCCACCCACAATGCCAGCTTCTCCTTGAGTTGGGGAAATTATAGCTCAAAAGGAGGCCTGCGAGATGAGGGAAACTTCAGGGATCTTTCAACCTATGTATACCAGTACTAACTGTAGAGAGCACTCCAATTGGAATTAAACAGAATACTTTATTAGCTTTAACACAAAAGATAAACTATCTCACAAGGACACATACTCTTTAAGAACCATACAAGGCTATTGAAGGAAAAAGCTGAAAGATTGGATAGAGAGAGGTCCAGTGTGAAAGGGTGATAGTTACTAGTCTCGGAGAAAGAGGTCTGAGCAGCGAGGAGAGTCAGACAGCATCTGAGGGGGGCACAGGGAGATTGGTCCATTGAGAAAAAGAGTGACAAGGTGACATGCAGAATGGTGCATTCAGTTTGTGGCACACGTGATTGGGGTCCTGGCTAGAATATTTATACCCTATTTCATACCCTGAAGGTGTACTCTGATTATGTCTGTCATGGGATAGACAAAAGGATTTGGAATGGGTTGATTGCTTTTACTTCGGAAAGACAAAACATTGATGGGATTTCCAATAACCTCTTAATGTTTGGACAGGTAGGGCTTATAGGAAAGTTTTCCATAGGGTGAGGGATGGTCACTGATAGCATGATTGAAAGGATTAGGATAGACCCATTAACAACTGGGTTTTCCACATAATCCTATCTGGTTTTTCCCACCATTATGATTCTGGACATGATTGAAAGGATTAGCATAGACTCATTAACAACTGGGTTTTCCAAATAATCCTGTCTGGGTTTTCCCACCATTATGATTCTGGACACATCTCAGGTCATCATGACCTTGACTGTCCCCTGTTGAGCTTGACCCCAAACAGTGTCTGGTCAGTGTGACCTTGAAAACTGTCTACCATGTGCAGTTATGAAATAGGGGTGGTAGGTTATGCTAACAGAGTTGAAATGCACCCTATGAGCCATCAGGTCCAACCCCTTTTCACTGCAGGATCTCCAGCTACAGCATCCCCAGCAGGTAGATGTCCAGCTTCTTTTTGAATACATCCAGAGAAGGAGACCTCACTACCTTTCTAGGCAACTGGGTCCATTGCTGAACTGCTCTTACTGCCAAGAAGTTCCTTCTAACGTTCAATCAAAATCTCTCCTCCTCTGAGATAGCAGAGAACAAGCCTGCACCCTCCTCTTTGAGGCAGCCCTTGAGGTATTTAAAGACTGCCATCATGTCATCCCTCAGTCATCTCTTTACCAAGCTGAACATACCCAGCTCCTTCAACTTCTCCTTCATATATTTTGTTCTCCATATCATCCTTGTTGCCCTTCTTTGAACTCGCTTTGAACTCTTCTTAACATGAGGTGTCAAGAACTGAATGTAGTACTCCAGATGAGGCCTGACCAGCACAGAATATAGTGGGACTATTACTTCCCTTGACATGTAAACTATTTTTCTGTTAATGCAAGCTGAGATAGCATTTGCCTTCTTTGCTGCCACATCATACTGCTGGCCCGTGTTCAACTTATGATCAACAATAATCCCAAGGTCAAATATGGCTTACGTGGGCTAGATTCTGAATTATCTTTTTTGGATGGACTACACCCTTCCATTTATGGAAGGGACTATAATCAATCAGAGGGTTCCCTTGGAAAAAGAAAAGACAAGGAGAGGCAATTTTGGCCAATTCTCTTGTCCTCTGCAGACTTGTATGCTACCCACACACTGTTGGAGTCATTAGAAATTGCCCCAGTTACTTTTTTGCTGATAGGAACATCAGATGAGTCAGACTCCCTGGCCAAGGGTGCTCTTGCCAATGGAATCTTAGTTATGACACAGACTATTGGGCATTACATTATTTGGAACAGAACCTTCTGTTGGTTCTTTCAGTGCCACAGGTCTAATATATTAACATGGGAAGTATCTGGGGAGAATAGACACTGGCAGCACTAGGGGTGTGTGGAGAGGCTGAACCACACCAAGTGACACCGTCAGGGGTGGTAGTGGTGACACCAGCATTAGTGATGCCACAGAGAATAGATGTGTTTGCATGACTCTTCACCATACTGAGATAAAGCAGACAGCTGTCCAGCCTTCATAATGTAATAAGGTTCCCACAGCAACTCCTGTTTGTCATATATATATATATATATATATATATATATATGGATAAGGAATATTTCCATCAGGTTGATTCCTTCCTTTGGGCATCTGTTATGCCCACCTCCTATTCAAAGTGCTGTGTATAGGCTGATATGTTCTTAGTTTGGGTAATTAAGCTATCATGAAGTGCTTAGCTCAATATGGTTGTACACAAACCTTAAGGGAATCTACAACTCATCTTTTGTCAAAATGATTTCAAGAGCTGCTATGCACTTCACTGACAACATCTGTTGCCCAGTTTCAAATAGTGTGCATGCTAAAGAAAATGCTACAAAGAATCTGTGAAGTGAATACCATCCGGACAGTTAATTAATTTACCTGAAATCAAACAATTTTTTTTCATAGGCCACTACCTGGTTTATTGAAGAGACTTTTGTTCTAAACTGTTTGGAACAATGTTTTCACAGAGGTGCCATGTGGGTGAGGTGGGGGTGGAGGTAGGCTTATAACTCTCAAAGTTTCTATTTTTACTAGTCCTGCTGAAAACATTGGAAATCCTCTGGAATAATCAATTGAGCTGAATGAAAATAGAACTTCTTTATCAAGTATGGATAAAAGGCAGCTGCCTTCTTTGTATTACTTCTTGGGCTGATCCTGCCCACTGTCCCCTGCATTCACACAAACCTTCTGACACTTGTATACTTCCATACAGTTTCCTATACACAGAACACCGACTCAAATAAATTCCCCTGATGCTGGTCTTTCCTACTCTTCTATTCTTGTATACATATCTCTGTCAAAGCACTTAATAAGGGCTGGGTAGACAGATGGGAGATTGGCTTTATTATAATGATCAGAGGGGAAAAAAAAACTTCCAATTTATTTATTTAGCCTTTCCCACTCTTCATGTGTCACCTCTCCACAGGAGAGTTGTGTAGCCTTGTCATATGTTTGTGCAGCATCTCATGGGAATTATGGGCTATTATGATTCCTACCCCAGCACTGGTTCATAATAGAAATCTCATGCAACAACATGGGGAGTATGTTTTAGTCCAGGTGCCCTTGTAAACTATAGAAATTATACAGATTTAGGCATACCATGTCATCCTTCATGGAGCTCTTCCCCTGCACTATAATATGACTTTGCAAATTCTTGCCACATTTAATCTGTTTTAGTTCTCTTTCTGCACACAAAACGTGCCTGACACACAGAGAAAAAATGCTATTCACATTGCAACAGTTGTGGATTCCCCCCCCCCCAACCATTGTGTTCCACTGCCAGTGCAACTTGTTGGGGTAAAACCTCCCCCCCCCCCAAAAAATCTTGTGAGACAGATTTTTCTGACCATACAGGATTTTTTCTTGGGACAAACAAAGAAACAAAAATCTTGGAACAACAACAACAACAACAACATTCAATCGAAATTTGCCACTCTGGTGCAAATATTCCAGCCCGGTTTGTTGTATTGGGATTGAAAAGAAAAGACCCACAGTGCAAATCAGCCAACTAAGTGCAGTTCTTCTGCACATATAGCTTTGTTCTGGGGATGTTTTTACATGAAGATACATTTGGATGTGGTTTAGTGTTGTAAATACCTCCATAATCATTTATGCCAGTTTCTTTGATTTTATTCCATGATGGTTAAGTAGTCTGTGCAAATAATATAGTCTTCACTTTGAAAATGACCAAAATGTTTCAAACAAATCACATAGCCACCTGCAAACAGAGGGAGAACTTGCGTATTGCTGGGGAAGCCATTAGGACTTTAGAAACCACACAAAGTTTTCTACGTAAGCTTTAACAGACTTGAAATTGAACCAAGAAAGCATTTTCTTTGGTTGATTAGCCAAACCAATCACTCACCGTTCTAATCTTATTGAAGTTTGTGTGATTTGCATTTTTTGCTTAATGATTTTGGTATATAACTCAGGATTTATGCTAATGGCAGCGACCTGCACCACGCAAATCATTACTGCCATTAGAATTTATCTTACGGCATGAACTCACAGTACTTATCCTGTCACACTTTCATTTTATTAGAAAAGTTTGCAGAGTTAGAAGTCATTTAAAGTCATTTAATTGTTAAATGTTAATTAAAAATGCAATGGGTAATAGATTTTGACTGAGCACAGACACAGCTCCATTGTTGCTATCAAGCACATGAACTGAAAATACAGGATGATTGGGCAAGTTTCTTTCATTTTAAGGTAGAGCTGGCCATGATGCCCAATATTGTTTCACCCTCATTCCTTTAGCACAAGTAGCAAGGGAATATATATATATATATATATTCCCTTAAGTTGTGTTATAATAGGAATAAAATCAGCCAAAGATATTTCTGTTTGCATTAATAACCAACTGGGGTTAATGGTCACTACCTTCACCTTAGGCCCCCAATTAAACCCTGAGCCTCAGTTGTTATTACATAATTGACTTAGTTTCATTTCATTTCAACATTCTAAACAGTCTGATTGAAATCACCCTGACAGAAGAATGTAGCCCTCAAAGATGTGGGCTGACATACTCTGCATACTCCTGTACTGACAGTTCATTTTGTGCTGACGTTGTGCTGTGAATGGCTACAGATGGGTCAGGATAAATCTAGCCCCAGACTGTATGGAATGTACAAATGTACCTTTATTTTTTTTAAAAGCCAAGGATGCAAGCTAGTCAAAATCAAAGATTTCAGCTCCAATTACCTGAATGGGAAAATTACCCCACGGTTCAATGCACTGTACTCATGAGACTGACTTCTTGATAACTGTGTTTAGGACTGCAGCCTAAGGCAATCAGACACCTTAAAGTAAATCTCATTGAATCCAGTTGGGCTTATTTCTACATGCAACTAACTCTGAACTGAAGAAAGGAACTATCTCGTAAGATCTGTATAAAACGAGCCTTTGTTAGGTGAAGGAAAGTTCAGATATTCTACAAAGTTTGTGGAGGCCTAAAGTATTACTCAAAGCTTTGTCTCCTGTGTACAGTAAATATTATTTGAATGCTTATTATTAAGAACATGCCAGGATTCAAAAGATTAAATAAGGAAGATGCAATTATGAGCTAAATAATAAACAGAGTAGATTTGGTTCCTCTTGCGTTTTTAACTTTCCTGCCATTGTTTAGTAAATGGCTGCTATACAAAGAGCAGCTTAGGTCAGCTACTATAAATTATGCTTTTAGTACAATAGTAATCCACTAAATTTATTTCAAAGTTTGATCAAAGGAATTCAAAAGCCGTCTCTAAACTTTTCCATATTACAGGAAAAACCTCATTTTGAAGGCTTAACTGTTTTAGTTTGGTCCAAGAATTTCGGGTGAAATCCTGACAATGTGAAACTACTGGTCTGAAGTCTCTTTCTTGAACTGGAAAGGCATGATTTGAATCAATTTAGCTGAAGTATATTATGAATAGTACTCTTAATGTCATTTTTAGGCAGGTAAATATTACATTTCCAGGGGATGGCCATGTCAGTCTAGAATTAGCTTAGTCCTTTCTTAGGGTCATGTACTCCTTCCCCTTTCCTCTTTCTGGCATGGCCACAAAGAGGACAGCAGACATTTCCCTTTCTGGTCACGTTTATCTGCATTAACATTCAGACTCTTAAGTTACAGATATGGCTGTACCTTTTTGGATAGGGACAGTCTGGTCACAGTGACCCATGAAATGATAACCATCTAGACTGGATTAGTACAATGTACTCTGTGTGGGGCTTCCCTTGAACTTGGACTAGAAATTGCAGCTACAGGTAGATCAGTATTTAATGGTTAGGTTGCTAAGGGAGGCAACCTACCATAGGCATGTTATGTCTTTGATACACTAGCTGCCAATATGTCATCATCTTCAAGGTGATATTACTAACATATAATACTCTAAACAACTGGGGAGCAGAATATCAGAGGGAGCGTCCCATGTCAACCTGCTGTTTCCTAAGATCTGAAAATCAGAATCTCATTCTTGGTTTTGCTGTCGGCAGATAGTCCTGTGTGATAGTCTAAGGCTTGTGCAGGCTTGTTCATGGGCTTCCAAATGAGCCCATGGTGGATTCTACCCCAAAACACACGCATACCCATTTATTAAACACATGTACAGTGGGCCCTCTGAATCTGTGGGGGTTTGGTTCTAGGACCCTCCGTGGATGACAAAAAATGTGGATGGTTGAGCCACATATTATTAAATGGTGGTGATGTGCACTTAGACATGTTAGCACATCTGCATGCACATCACTGCCATTTTAGGTATGGGATGTGATGACCCATGGGATGTTGAAACCCTGGATTGGGAGCCCATGGATCAGAAGGGCCCACTGGAATATATGGAATATGTAAATATAAATAAAATATATGTCAATATAATAAATTTATGTAATGCATTAGGTACAATAGGACCTCCGCATCCTCTGGGGTTTGGTTCTGGGCCCCCCAGTGGATACCGAAAACCATGGATAATAGCGACTGCCATTGAAAATAATGGGACTTCTGGTTTAAAATACCATAGAGTTGCCTTGGAGGACCTAGAAAATGGCTAGAAGATACATTTTCTAGAAGGACTCTATGGCAGGTATGCTGTTTTGTGTCCCGTGGATAATTGAATCAATGAATAATGAATCAGTGGATATGGGGGTCCTACTGTACTATGTAAATTTATTGATTTACTGTTTATACATACTGGCTGGAATTCATGATTGTAGTTACGATGTGTAAACTCTCTTATTAATTGAGATCTGCAGATACATACAATTAAAGTCAGTGCCTATGTGCTTGTCAATCATTCCTGCACCTTTGCAGCCACTCACGAAAACACTGGAACAGAGGCAGACTGATATCATTCACTGAGATCCCACTGGATCTTAGTCTGAGTCTGGCTCTGGGGTATAGCAATGTAATTCTCTGAGCCTCCCCTCCACCAGCCACAGAATGGCCTTTTGGGTGAGTAGGGTGGGGGTATTGCAGAAAATATCAGTCTGGGAGCTGCAGCAGGGTTGCCTATGCAACTTTTATGCTACACTGGGCAATGTAGGATCTTGGTCATTGTTTTCCTGGGATAAATTCTAACTCTGTTAAGAAGAAATGTTTCCCTTGACCACAGATGAATTAAAATGGGCAGAGAAGAGAAAGGAGTGAACAGTGTTAGTGTGGTATGGCAGTGTTGACTTTTATATTGAGGAGGGGGATACATCCTCCTGAAATGATGGGAGGAAAGTGCCACCCTTTTCAGTCCATAAGCCACCCATGGTGTACTCAAATGTTGGATCCTATCCCAGGAGCCTTGTGTTAAAACTGTGGAACATCACTGCTCAGACCTATCACAGGATGGATAAGTCACCAGTCTTTGAAGATTATTAGATGCACTAAATATGGCGTTATGATGATGCCAGGAAATCGCTAAAGGGCTTCCTTGACAGACGATGTCATTCCTATGTCGTCACGCACCCATGCTGCTGCTGTTCCGCTTGCGCTTCTTTTTATTCATGGGCTAAGCCGTGAATTGATTCCCTGTTATGTTTCTGTGCCGGATGTGACAGCTTGTGAAAAGGTGCCCCGTTATGCTGGCGCGATGCCAGAGTCAATGGGAGGTCCTTGCCAGAACACTTCCAGGTGAGATCGAGACTGGGTGAGATCCTTCAGCCCCAAATCTACTGTCACTCGTAGCCTCCAATCTTCTGCTCCTTTCCCACTCCCCCTCAACTCCCCCCACAAGTTCTCCCTCCAACCTCCTTTTCTTGCTTGCTGTCGTTTTTATTGTTTTATTTTGTTTTTTTACTTTGGAATTTCCCGCACTCTTTTCCTCTCACGAGAACAGCCGGGATTTCAATACAGGAAGTGAATGGAGCTCCCTCCATTCACTCCTGGGCTGCCCTGCCGAGGAAATGAGGTGAGAACAAGGTAAGTCTGAAAACTTTTTTTTTTTTTTTTTAGTGTGACAGGGACAGGAGAGGAGATTGAGAGATGGGATTTTTTTTGGTTCCCATTTGATAATCTTTTTAATCTCAACTGTTTCTTGAGAGGAAATCCTGTTACACCTCCCTGAACTCTCAAATAGTATTACTGTAATTTGAATTCAAAGAATTACCGGTAGCTGTCATCTTTATTCCCCCCGAACATTTATTTAATCCCAAGTCTACAACTCTCCTTATTTCAAATTAGTAGAAAAAATATCATTTTTTCAGAACAGTAAAAGGATGATTAAAGCCAAGATCCACTTACCTTGGAGTAAAGTGTTGGACTGGATGGCCCTCGTGGTCTCTTCCAACTCTACAATTCTATGAAAGTCCTTTTAACACAATGGGACTGACCTCTGAATAGACACACATAGGCTTTTGCTGTAACTCAGCCACTAGCAACTGAGAATGAACCCATGTATGTCCATCATCTGGTTGTTGATGAACCAAAGATTTTTTTAAGCTTCCATATTTGACTCATTGTACACATTTTCTATGGCTCAATGAAAGGCCTTTTTACAGTGTTTGTAAGAGCAGATGCTTGGTAAGTCTATATATGCCAGTAAGAACATCATTCAGTTTTATGCACACTTCTGTTTTCTTGCTTGGCATAATTCATTAGCACACTCTGCAGAAATACTCTTTCCATAAAACTGGATTTGGCTGTAATGTTAAGGTTCTAATGACTATAGCATTTTAAAGACTGCAATTGTCTTTTTTATCCTTAGAATTTATATTTGATAAAGATAAAAAAAAAACACATTACTTTGCAACACAAGGGAAAATACCACCTTCAATTTACTAATGTTTAAAATAATTTTGGTGATGCTAAGCCTGCAGAACTATAGTTAGAACAGTTTGACAGCAAGTCTTTTGCATCACACTTTCTGTTTTTTTTTTTTTTAGAAAACATTACATAGAAATTGAGTGCATATAAAGTCAAAAACTTTGATTGAAGATACCAGCATAGCCTCCCAACCTGTTATGTTATGGAAGGCTATAAATCCCAAAATACGAGCACATCATTTTATTTATCTTTCCTGAATATAAATTTAATGTAAAATCCAAACAAAACAAAGATTAGATGAGGCTTGAGCAGGATTTTCAACATCTGTACAGATAAATTTAATTTATTCTAAAGAGAGGGAGACAGAGAAGTACTGGGCCATCTTACAAAGGCTGCTGTTACAGATTATTTCACACAACAGAATGCAGATGTA
Source organism: Gambelia wislizenii (assembly GCA_030847615.1). Taxonomy (NCBI): domain Eukaryota; kingdom Metazoa; phylum Chordata; class Lepidosauria; order Squamata; family Crotaphytidae; genus Gambelia; species Gambelia wislizenii. Next base: position 428,312,824 of record JAUMIR010000001.1, read on the forward strand.
CCTCCTCAAGCAAATCCAGTTTTACCCTTAGAGGCTTTTCCATTTTGACAAACCCTCACCTTGAGTTTTGTACTGGAATAATTCTGCATTTGCTCATTTTAACCATGTTCAAGGTTTTAAATATGCCAGGCAGTAAGATCTTGAATGCTACTTCTACACAATACCAGTCAGTTACACACAACAGATTTCTTCTGCCATCTTTTAAGTGCAAGCAAACCCATGATGCTTTTATATTATGTTGAAGATAAATAAGAGTTACAAGAGCTTGCAATAAGGTTCATTTAATTTTAAAACAACAACACTCAATACACTCCTTTGACCTTAATATCAAGTCATATTTGCCAAGCAGAAACCAGAAAAATTCATAAACTTATAATTAAAAAGAATTACAAAAATACTTATGGCTCACACAGCTACTTATTTTTAATTTGCCAATCAGGTAATAGGTAAGCTGATCAGGCCAGAGATTCACATAGCATGTAGATTCTTCTGTTGCAAACTGACGGGGGAGGGAGGAAGAGCAAGGAAATTGAAAAGATAGTGATGGATAACTTCCCTTTCTTACAAAACAAACAAACAACAAACCACACTTCCAAAAACAAAACTTCTTTGTATGCATACCAGCCTAGTCATTAAGATTTGTAGAAGTGCAATGAGTTCTGTGACTTACCATTAGAATCAGCATACCACGTGGAGGCCCAGGAGATGGGATTTCTTGGTTATAGTGCCCTGGTGGTGGAATGACCTCCCTTTATAGTCCTGACTGGCACAGACATTGCCTTCTTTTTGTGTGAAGTTAAAACCTTAGCTATTCACCCAAGCTTTTGGGGCCTAAAAGACCACTGATTTCCAGTTTATCAGTCTGCTTGTTTTATTCTGTCTGAATTGTTTAGATTGTTCTAAAGTGTTTGCATTGCTTAGATGGTTTCATATTGTCTTTATTGCCTGTACCCTGTCTTAAGCCCTGTTGATAGAGGGTGGATCAGAAATAAATACATGAACAAACAAACATATAAATAAGATTTCAAGGCTAAGAGACCCAAGTTCAAATATGTTTTACTTTATTTCACTTTAAAACATCTGCACTAAAATGTCCCCTACATTTTGATATGCACTATAAACATTTTTGAGTTTTGATTTCATGATCTGACATATAAAACATTTTTCAGGAAACAAAAATCCTACAATTACTTTTTGCCTTTAACAACATGAAAATGAGTAGCTCCATATCTCAACAATTAAAATTACATTAAAAGTGTCAATGGTTTGTCTTTGTGCCTTGAAAACCAGGACATTCACAATTAAAACAATGCCTTGTTAGATGTGATGCTATTTTTATCCTCTATGAGCTGTACCATCCTGGCACAATATGAATGTTAAGAATGGATACTTGGTACTAACCAAGTTTGTGTTAGCTTGATTTTTAATATTGACCAGAAAAGTTTGTGCGACAGAAGGCATTTTTCTGAGATTACTTCACAACAGGGAGGAAAACTGAAAGCCACACCTTTTAGCCTCCACATTTCTTTTGTTGAAAGTGTAAGGAGAAGCCCTCCGGAAGGAAGAAAGATTATAGCTATCTATAAACTGTTCGACAGAGACAGAAATGCTGATAATGTTTGGGCTGTGTCTGTAGTTTTTGGCTGCTTGCATCAGCAGAGGGTTGAAGTAAAACAGAAACCCTTGATGTGTTTATCTGAAGGACTAGTAGGGTGATCCCAGGCAGTAAAAGTTCAACCCAAGTTCAGTGCAGATGTTGCTAGTAGTTTATACTGGAGGAAAATAAAATTGCTTCCGGATTTGCCTTTTCCTTTAAAATTTCTTCCATTCATGGCTCACCCATGCTGCCTCAAAGAGTAACTATGTCTTCAGGGAAGCAGTCTTTCAGCAAGATACCACGATTGCGATGACAATCCAACTCCTCAATAAATCCATACCAATAGATAACCAGTCCAGGACCAAATCTATATGAGAAAGAAAAGACAATAAACAGATAATCGCAATCACACCCACAAAATAAGCATGTCAGTCTATGAAGCTACAAACAATTAACACACATGCATGGGCAAATCTGTCACTTTCATTTTGTCCCATAATTGAAGATTGCAATTATGGTAAATTCAGGTAAAAAATGGACTGAAACAAAATTCTCATTCATACCTAGTAACTGAATACTTTGCAGATGTCAATTTGAATTCAATCTACATTTGAATTTAAGTTCATTGAATTTACATTCAATCTATGTTAAAATGAAAGGAGGCTCTAATCTTTTAGAATTATTTTATAACTTCGGTCAGGAAGAACAATGCTTTCTACAGCTTTCTTCCATAATAATTAATAATAGGTTAGTAAGACTCTTTAGTTGCAACATCCTTCTATAATGTTAGAGAGTAAGTAAGCTATGCTGTATTTTTTATTTCCATCTATTTCAGATTAAAAAAAAGAAGGGTGAAAAGTAGTAGAAGTAGTGATCACAATAACAGGAGTGATTACTGTTATTTGAAATGGAATCTTTGCAATAAGGGATTACACAAGTAACTATAAAGGCAAACACAGTTTATTGCAGCTTTTTATTCTAAGAGTCTCCACATTGTGCCTTGAGGAATTCCTCCGATACTACTAAGACTGACTCATCTGCACTAGGCAATCTCAGGAAGTAGCCCATGGCCTATTTTACCCATCAGGAAGTTCAGGCCCTCAGGAAGGGTTCATAAAGAAGTAATCACTATCCATCACTGTGCACAGCGATATGTTTTGCACATCAGTTTCACGTTTTTCCTACTGAGAGCACTTAATTAAAGGGAAGCACTACTTTTGGTGTAGTGTTGCAAGAATTTTACAGTGAAATCATAAATTATGAATGCTAGGTTAGTAAAAGGATGTCTGAAAACAGAACAGGCTTCTACAGTCTAATGTTACGGCAGACTGTACAACATGAGGCCAAAAAGCTCTTTCTTTCTGTGATTTATTGTATAGCCTAGTGAACTTGCCAAAAACAACAGTACAGGATGAGCTGTTAAGAGACCATACAAGTTCAATGGAATTTCATGTAATGGTTTGCACACAAAGCAGTATTCACACCAACATGGTAGCCAGCTCTTGTTAATGTTTTAATTATAATCTAAACGTCTCAGGGGAGCTATAGTAATTTAAACGCTCAAGTCGATAGTACAGATATTCGAAACTGCGGGCAGTACCAGCTTGGCTTCATTACAATGGGATCTTTCCTACACCAAAGTGGAACAATGTTTCCACATATGTATAATAAATAATTAACAGAAAGCAAGAGGAACAAAACGCAGTGGGCTCTTTCAACCATTTTGACAGGACAGAGATCTTCCATTTACTCCATTGCTTAATTTTGCCATATTTTGATTTATAGCTATTATCATCTAATGCTTTTAGCAGCTTTTGTCATGCATAGCTTAGAGATCACATTTCTCATCTGAAAACCTCAAGTGTTTCAGAACAAGTGCTCTATGAAGACTAGTGTTGTAGATTCAGCCATACTAAATAACTCTTTCTAAATGTTTATCGGTAGTAAGGCCTGATTATAGTTGTGTTCAATCAAACTGTGATAAGGACAAGTCAAAAGTGCCTTCCTCTCCATTTATATTGTGAGTGGGTTGCCTTGGAGATTGTGTTGGAACACGACAAAATATAGATTTCTGCTGGTGAACTGTATATCGGGCCACAGACACGGTCCTTCTTATTCAGAAAAAATGGTAAAGTATGCTTTTGGGTGTTAAAAGCTCTACACATATATAACAATCTCTGCTTCCCTGGACAGGATATTGGAATCTTTCAACTGACTATTTTGGCATCATCCACACAAGTAATTCAGACACATTATGGTGTATTCTGTGGTCCAGGGGGCCACGATGTTCTCACAGGGAATCTGTGAAAACTTAAAGGCTTCTCAGCCCACGTGACAGGAGCCAAGGCAAAGGCTGGCTAGCTTGGCCTGCACATTGCTCTTCAATCCGCTTCAGCCATAAATTTGCAGGAAGAAGCAGGAGAAAAGTCTTCCCTCCTCTTCAGTGCCTCTGAGGGAAGGGTTAATGGATGGTGTAATTGTATTATTGCTATTATCAGGTATTATTATTGTTGTTGTTAGGGGTTTAAATCTTGAGTTAAGTCTTGGGGGCTGCGGCAACAAAAGATATTTAAAGGGAGTCCCTGGTAAAGAAAAGGTTAAGAGCCACTGCTCTATTGTGCTGTGAAAACACAGAACATGGTGTGCTCCAGTGTGCAGGCTTTGTACTGCTAGCCCAGAGAACTGTTTGTTCCAAGACCCTGAAAGACTAATGCCACCCCCACTGACAGTTGGCAGTGGGAGGTGCTTTAGTGGCCTCATGCGAAGTGAGTCAGGGATTGGCCATGGTGTAATCACACCATGGCTGGGAGAATGCAGGGCGGAGTTAGCATGTTATCAAAACCATTGCCGCCCCTGACGTCCGCCTCTTTTCCTGAAACGAGTCTCCTGAGATCATTGACACGGTTTGGAGGCAAACCTAGTGGGGGAGGAGATTTGGGAGAGATTGGCACAAGCCTTGCTGGCTTAAAGGCCAATTACCTTTCCCTTCCCTTGTTGGTTGGACTACCCCAGTTGCTGGGGTGTGCGTGCCTCGGTCGAGGCGCGTTGCCACTGCCATTGGCTTCGGTAGCCGCTGCATGAGAGCGCCAGCAAGAAACAGTAATCTAACCCTGTTTTAGAAGAAGTGTTATATACTTGAACTAGTCACCTGAGCGGAATTAATTGCTAGGGATCATAATAGGCCTGAATCTTATTGTTCCCAACTAGATTAGACCCAGATGTTAACTCAGCATTCAAAATTGATTCAATGAGCCTACTCTAGTTGGAACTAATAGGACTTGGGCCAGGGTTACTAGTTTGTTAGAAGGGCCTAGGAAACAGGGCACAATCCAAAGGAAGATGAATGCACAGGAGTAATGTGTAGTCCAGGGCTCCCACTGTGAGGGTCTTACTGTATTCCAAAGAAAAATGGCAGTGCAGCAAGAACATTCCACCTTCCAGGCTGCTTACTTCATGACATCATTGTTCTTCCAGCGTTCTTTTGTTCCAGTCTTTTGGGGGACTGAGGTAAAATCATGTCTTTTTGCTAACGGGATTTATTTGTCCCAAGTACTTTGAGACCAGCTTCAGTCTTCCTTTCTAAAATTGTAGCTGCTTTGTAAAAAAGGTTCTACTTTGAAGGAATCTTTTTATTTTGCCCGGATCATATAATGCATTCTCTTGTTGATCATTCAGTATTACTATTATTGATTTAAATTGGCCTTTCATTGCTTAAATTTTGTGGAAAAGGGCTCTTGTTCTACCCTTTCTGGGGGGTTCTCTTCTATTTCTTTGCACTGATTATTATAATAGTTTTCTATTATCTCTGTGTACAAGTTGCTGAACCATTGCATTCAGGAGTCTAACCATATTTTTGTCACGTTTTACTTTTGCTTCTAGTCTATCCTAAACTTTTCTTTCTTTCTGGCTACGTGTTCTTCCTAGACAATATTACTGATTTTGGTCCACAGTTCTTTTGGTTCATGGTTCACTTGTTTTAGTAGCTCAAAGTGTGTTCTTTGCATGATCTTTAAATTCTACATGGATATTCTTTAGATTGTATTTTGGCACTATGACTGATTTAAAGATAAAAGCATACAAAAGATTACCATTAAATGTAATTAAACTAATACTGTTTGTCAGATAGCCTGGACCCAAGCTAAGCAGGACTTTATAGGTAATAATCAGCACTTTGGATTTTGCCTGGAAACAGTTTGGTAGCCAGTGGAGCTCCCCCCCAGTCTGGCTGCAGTTGAAGTTTCCAAACACATTTCAAAGGTAGTCCCAAGTATAGTGCATTACACTAATCCAAAAGGAATGTAAATAAGACATGCAATGATGATTATGAGATTAGATGTCTACACAAAAGGGTGCAACTGGCACTACTTCTCAATGTGCAAATGTACTCTTGACTGCTGCACAAAGCTAGGCATCCAGATTTAAGGTTGAATCCAGGTGTACATCCAAACTGAACCTCAGTTTTCAGTGGAGTGTAGGATCTCATCCATCACAAGTTTTAATTTTTGTTCCCTGGTGTGTGTTGCAACTGACCATCAGTATCTTTGTCTGGTTTGGATTAAGCTTCAATCTGTTGTTCACATGGAATCTATTACTGATGCCAGTCCTTGGTTTAGAAAAAAATAGCTTCCCTAGAAGTGGAAAGGAGAAGCAGAGGTGTATGTCATCAGTATATCTGGTGGTATCAGACCCCCAAACTCTGCTTTCTCAGTGGTTTCTTGTACATGTTTAATACTATGGAGGGCAAAAAGAACCCAGAGGGTCCTTTCTGGCCAACAGCCAGGATCTCAAACAGGGATCTTCCAGCACCAGCCTCTGAGCTCATTCCTCGAGAAACGTCTGGAGCCTTTGTAAAACAAGTCTGATCCCAGTAAGGTTGCCTATAAGGATATCACGGTTGTTGATATTCAAAGCTGCTAAGAGGTCCAGAAGAACCAACAAGGACATGTTCCTGCTGTCAAGTTCTTGAGATAGGCAGTTAAAAAGGCATTCAAACATGTCTCCATGTTGCAACCATGTGTGCAGTTAGATTGAAATGGATCTAAATGACCCATCTCACCCAGGAACTCCTGGAGCTGGGAAACCACCAGACATTCCAGTTCTTTGCCCCAAAATGGCATATTGGAAACTGGCTGAGAATTATCCAGGACACTGTGATTCAGGGAGAACTTTTTCAGCAAAGGACTTACTAATGCCTTGTTATGGCATGCTTAGAACCCTGCTCTGCTGCAGAAAGGCACTCACCTAATCCTGCCCCTGTTTTTTTTTAAAGAATCATGAAGGGTGAGGATCCAGAAGACACATAGTAGCCCCAGATCTCCAATAATTCTGTCCACATCCTTTGGCTGTACAAACTGAACAGTATCCATGATCACTGGACAAGAACGAGCCAAAGTTAGATCCAGTGGACTTGTATCAACTGTAGTGTTGAAGTCATCAGGAATCTGTTAGGTATCAGCTTTCCTAAACTCACAGAGCACAGATTTCAGAGTCCATCAGAAAACGTTACTGCTCGAAATACAGGAAGATTGCAATACAAAGTTGTTGCTGCAAATGGGATGCTAATGGATAAACTCTAAATTAAAAACATTTTATAATCACCAGAATCTGACAGGCTACAAGATCACTGTCATCCATCATCCACTGACACAAGCATTCCTTAAACCGAAGCCACCTTCTTACCAGGCTTTAGAAAACTGTTAATAGCAGCAGCATCATTACCTTTCCTTTCTCAAGTAAAATCCAAACAGTTACATATACATCCCCCACACACAAACTGCAAGGCCCATCATACACGAAGGTCACAGCAGCCAAGGGATCTTATTTGCAAAGTTCTGTGCAAATTGTTCACAAAGGGCTCCCAAGCAGTCTCCATTCTCTTCTTGGGTTCTTTTTGAGTAGGCCCTTGCCTACTCAAAAAAGCTCTACCAGATGGTTGTTCATAGATGTAATAGTGGAACAGAAAAATAATATCTTTTGCTGCTCACACTGGTGTGGAGTAGGTTTTAAACAAGCTGTAGCTCATGATTGGTCAGACTCATTCTGAGTGTTCAACCAGTTAGAATACTTTCCACAGAATTTGCATAATGCAATTTGTCAGTCATGCTGGAGAATTCAGTACAACTCAGAAATTTTTGTTCCATAAAAGGAAATAATGCTTCTGCTTGTTACTGAATATGCATTATAGTTCTGTAATCTATAACCTGTTGAATTTTGATCTAATTTTCAGTAGTTTCCCCCCAAAATGAAGTATGCCATTAGTACACTGGCTCACTCAGAGTGTTGATTTGAATTGACTATTGTTTATTAATGTGTGAATTCTCATTGATCTTGTTCACAAATAATGAAAAAAATAACATTGTTGTTGGAATGTAACTCAAGCTGGTACATTCTTCCATATCTCCTCCACATGTGAGAGGAAATAAAGTTTTCAACTTCTGATTTAATCCTAGTTTTTCTTATGTTCACACTCTGTGGTTTGATCCAAATTTGGTTAGGCAACAAACCAGGTTACCAAACTATGATTTAATCTTGGCTTATTTAAATTAACCATAATAAGAACAAATACACTGACTTTGGCGTAACAGGGAACTATCATTAGTTTGGAAAGCCGAAGCTTTCAACTGTCCTCAATAGTGAGAGCAGAGAAGGATACAAATGTTCAGGCTTGCTTTTTGAAAACACTAACCATGGGTTACTATTATATTTCAACTAGAGCCCTGAGTCCATTAGAGTTCTATCATTTATGATACCACCTTGCCAATGGATGGGTTGTATCTCTTTATTTTCTTAACACTGTCTCTGAAAATCAAAGGCAGCATATGTGTAACACCAATACAATTACTATTCTAATTCATTGTTCAAAAAGACTTAAGTGAAGTACTTAAAACCAAAATTAACTTGTTGGCACATTTCACACTTGGCACTGACTATTAGGAACTCCTGCTGCTAAGCACTAATTTCTCTCTCATTAGCTCACAGAGTTGGAAAATCACAAACAATGTCAGTAGTTAATTATTGCTGCCTTAATTTGAAAAGTCATTTAACCTTTTTTCCCTCTTTTATGTCAAAAGGAAGCAGTAAAGAGGTCAAAGAAGCAAGATCCACCCTTTTAAGTTTGAGACTCACCACCATTTTTCATAGATGCATAGATGTGATTCCCGAAGAATCCAACTCAGGGCTTTAAATTATAGGGTAAGCATAGAAACCTATTTATAGATCAATGACACTGTTTAACAAATTGGTGACTAACCTTCCTTTTGTGTTCACTTTAAAGAGAGTTAGGCTTAGAGAAGCCAAGAACTGAAAATGCAAGAACTACTGCTTGCTGTGATGAAATAAATGAGCTTAATCCTGGAGTGCTGTGAAATGCCTTTGGAACGACATTCAGTGTCAAGACAACAAACATACCCTGAGGTCACTCTGCTATAATATTATTGTTTCTCAGTGTCTAAGGCTGCTGACACACTGCAGAAATAATGCAGTTTGACACTGCTTTAACTATCATGGCTCCAGGCTATGGAATCCTGGGATTTGTAGTTTGTTGTGGCACCAGAGCTCTCCGACAGAGAAGGCTAAATATCTCATAAAACTACAAATCCCAGAATTTCATAGCATTGAGCCATGGCAGTTAAGTGGTGTCAAACTGCATTATTTCTGCAGTGCACCCACAGCCTAAGGGCCGGTCTAGATGAGGGAATAAAATGTGGATTGGTGTGCACATATGACAATTCACAACAGCTGTCATCTGTCTCAACTATTTTTTGGCAAGGTCGCTGGTATGCAAAGCTCTCCATGTTTGCTGTTCACGCGGATGCATGCCAGTGAATCAAGATGGCGGACGCAAGTGAACTACTCCCAGTTCTTTACTCCCCAAATTGCCCCTGCCAAATAGTGTTTTATTTCCAAGGTGCGGAAGCATGATCATCTGCTGAAATAGAAAAAGAAGGAAAGAAATGCTGTTTCATCACCTAAGTGCACTTTGCTACGGTGACAATCCAACATGGTGGTTTTGGGATCTGACTTCTTAGCAAGCTCTGCTCCATGCGCACATTTGACCAATTTGACCACATTGGCCCTCTTCATGAATGCACTACACTGTCCTTTACTTGTCCTAACATGAGGGAATGTGCATTTCCCTCGCAGTTGTCAATAAACTTGGGGAAAGTCCTGGAGGCTTTTGCTGTGGAATTTTTTTGCTTCCCCTCCCTCCGAAAAGGACAGAATGCTGCGGGAACCCATGTGGACACATGGGATTCCATGAGGATTCTATGAGGATTTATTTCACTGTCTGGACTACCCCTAAGTCACTGTTCCATCAAGGAGGCAATAACAATGCAGTAAAGAACATCTTCCTGATTGCTGGATGACTCCTATTCAATGCATTGGCCATTGCCATATGATATTTTTTAGGGATCTATCTTATCCCCCCTGCTATTTAACAAGTTCATGGTACCACTGGGGGAGATAATCTAGGGCCTTTGTATTCCATGTCAGCATGACAGAGATTTCACCCAATTCTATATTCCTACTCATGTGTTCAGAACTGGGTTGAAATAAATACATAAGGAGCATTCAAACCCTGCTCCCTTTGTCATTGTTCTCCAAGCAATGCGGAAAATGAGAATATGAGCTGTAGAGCGTCTGCTATGTTGGGAGCCTGTCCAATTTTTTGGACAGGGTTCAGAATAACTTGAGAGCCTCTAGATGTAGCAGAGGCTTCCCTCTTCAAACAATCTCTCTTCAGGCAAGCAAAGTGATAATGGAGGGTGTGCTGCTAGTGTAATTACTCTCTACATGCTTCTGAATGTACCCATCAAATTCTAGGAATGTTGCTGAGATCCCAAAATGCTGCCTGGTGACATATGAATAACCATTCTGGATCAGATCAAACGTCTATATAATCTAGCATTCTGCTCCCACAATACAGAATGGTCATGCTCCCCAGCAACTGGCAATACACCTTATGATACTGCATCATGACTAGAAACCATTGATAACCTTTTCCTCCATGGATTTGCTTAATCCATTTGCTTAAAGCATCCAAACTGGTGCTCATTGCTGCAACCTACGGAAAGCAATTACATAGTTTAAATATGGGCAGTGTGAAAAAGTACTTCATTTCTCTATCCTGAATTTCACAGCATTCAGCTTCATGGGACAACACTGAGTTCTACCACTGTGAGGAAGAAAAAGTCCATGTCTACTTTATTCATACCATGTATAATTTTATACATGAATATCACCCCCTCACTTCACTCACTGTCTGTCTGAGAGATAAAGTACCATTATAACTTTTCCTCATGGTTAGGAGAGGTGTCAGTCCCTTCCTCATTTTGTTTACAGTATCTTTGACTTGAAGGCATACAACAACAAACAACAACAGCAACAAATCTTTTTAGAAGTGTCCAGAACTGTACACAATATTCCAGGTTTGGTTACTCCATATATTTCTAGAAAGGCATAATGATGTCATGTTTTATTCCTTCCTAATGATCTGCTGCATACAACATCCCTAAGTTGATGGTTTGGATGGGACATGAATTAACAGACTGAAACTGAATTACAGGCCAAGGCAAATTCAAGTTGTGCTTTATCAGTGGAGTTGACCTGACAACTGAGACTCAGTTTGTGCACTCACCTTTCAACCAACCATTGCTTGCTATGTTTAAACCAGTAACTGTGGTTAGTGCTAACTAATATGTTTGGAAACAAGCCAGTATCATTAATCATGGTTAAAGGCTTGCTTGCTTTAATTAGCCATAGTTCCTTAGTTAAAACTAACCACAATATGTCTGTTTATCAGACGGGGAGGGACTTGCTTTCTTTGACAAAGAAGATAACCTGGAGGATCCAATTTCAATGGAGTAGTATCAGTTTGGCCTTGAACATAGTGGCATTTACACAGATGCAGCTTAGGCCAATGGAAATAAGAATAATTATCTAAAGAACATAAATACTTTGACTTTGGAAAACAAGAAAAGTGATTAGCGATGTTATGAATCCAATGGGAAAAAAGTCTGTGCTGTGAGGTAACAGAACTAGGCTATATATTGTTTACCTCCAAAAGACTGCTTGCTAATTTGTAGGTCCTGAAGAGGCTTGAAGTTAAAATAAGAAGATAAGCAAATACTGTTTTCCTTCCTCTCCAAACTCCTTGAGGCCTCCTCAGAGTTGTTTCCTTTCTCTCCACAAACCAGCTTCTTTAGGGCAGCAAACTATACTCCTCCTTCACCTCCCAAACACCAGAACAGGGTGTTCACTGAGGATGTTTGCTAGCCCCAGCACTGTTTAATATTTATGCCAAATCATTAATAACCAATTTAAGTAATGGCAATTATGTGCCCCCTATATTGGGTATTAGGAAAATAATATTACTCCTGTATGCTGACGATACCATTTTACTGTCACAAACACAACAAAGGTTGACAAGATTATTGAAAGCCTTTAACCAACTGGTAGTACAAGGTAAATTAAAAATCAATCACGAAAAGACAAAAATATTAGGTTTTGCCAACAGATATAAAAAAACATGCATGGCAGATTGATAGTCACCCTATAGAACAAATGAAGTCCTTTAAATATTTAGGTTTAAATTTCCCCTCAACTGGATCTTGGAAAAAATCATTTTGAAAATCCTAAAAAAAAATTGCCATCAATACTGTTAATTCCTTATTAAGATTTTATTGGGGCAGAGGTGGCAAACAGATTCCAGCTGCTCTAAAAATTTATGAGGCTAAAGTTGTTGTCCAGATATGCTATGGTGCTGAACTATGGGGGTCTACTCTGAAAATATATTTAGAAACAGTCCAGGACAACTACCTATGGATGATTTTAGGTTACCCAAAGGAACTGAAACTGGCCTTCGTACAGTGACGGCTATAGTACATATACATGCCATTAAATACTGGTTCGGATCCCTATGGAGGAAAGAGTTTGCCCATGTGGATCCAATACAGATGAAGATTTAACTCATTATCTGCTTGTCTGCCCAATCTGTAGAGATGTAAGAATCGCCCTGTTTAAAGACCTAGGTCTTATAGCTAATAGGCCTCATTCATATTTGAATAAATTTTTATTTGGAAATACTACACCATACATTTCTGAAAAAGTAGCATGTTTTGCTTTTAAAGCATCAATTTTAAGGAGGAAATGTTATAATGATGACGATCAGGTTCTAAGCTGTGACTGAATAGTGTTTATAGAATGATGCTTTTGGATGATTTTAGTTTTGTAATGTAATTTCATGTATTTGTAATGTATTTTATTACTTTGTTTTATTTGTATATTTTTTTGTAATGGCTTCGGTTACACAAATAAACTTCTTGTACAATTTGTCTGCATTTGATTTAACAATAAACTGCAGATATAGTGCAATCCCATGTATATTTAATCAGCAGTAAGCCCTCTGAGTTCAGTGAGGCGGCTTCTCCAGTATGTAGGCATATAATTGCTGCTTTAGTTGAAAAGTAAAACCAATGCTTCCAATCTCCTTCCAGAGCAGATGTGAGCAACTGTGCTGGAGGCCTTGGTATTTCATATCAGCAAGGCCAGCACGATCCCTGGAACCTCCTAGTTCCAGCTAAATTTTACTGGACAAAAAAGTGACACAATGCCTCAGTTTCAGATGATATTTGACCTTTTAGTGGGGTTGTTGGGGAAACTGAAAAAACCGTAACATTTTGAGGTACCCTTTTCTTGTATTTTTTTGGCCATTTTCGCAATTTTTCAATTTCTTTCCAAAACCTCTTTGGGATCTGGAGACTTTAGGAATTTTGGGGGGAATTAGGAATTTTTTTTTAATTGAAATAAGACCATTCTACTGAAAAATACACCCAACCGCAAAAGGCCATAACAACACAATTTCCCCCCCTCTTTTCTTACTAATACAAAAATAAAACTATCCTAACACTAATACATTTTTTCTTAATCTAAACACACTATAATCACTCTCTTTTCTTTTCCAATGAACATTATATCTACACCTTTATACTAAAATTAGAAGTTACACATTACAATTATACATACACTGGAAGAGGAAAGAGGAGTGTGGTTTGGAATTATCTGTGAACATGCAGCCAAGAGAATAGACTAACAGTTTGCACTTCACAACTACTGCTGAGAACCTAATATTCCCATCAAGGAAGTGGCTGCCCTTCTAAGAGAGTGCTGCTAAGCATTTATTCTTTTACCACAAACAAAACTTGCAGATACCATAGATTTATGAAAAAAAATTACTGATTCAGACTTCAGAACTGAAATATGTATCATCTTGTCAAATTATAAATATTTTCATTAAATGGTAGCTGACATTAACTGTAGTGTTTGGATAGAATTATATCCAATTATATAATTAGAATATCATATCATATTATATTGTATATATGCCAAATATATACTAGGCCTTAGTTCAGGTTTTGATCCGAATGACAGGAGCATCTTTAACGAGGAGTTTGGCAGAGATATTATTACACACAAAATGGGGGTGGAGAAAGGCAACCTTTTCTAATATTTCTTTCATGTCCAGTTTCTTGTGTCCTCCAAACTCTCTTTGCTTTGGGAATTGGGGGCCAGTGTTGGCACTAGGGGTGTGTTGAGAGGCCGAACCACACCATGTGACACCACCAGGGGAGGGGTAAAACTGGCCTTAGTCACAGTTGGGGATCTCTTCACAGTACTGTGGGAGGTGGTGTTGGGGACAGTGGTAGGAGAGGAGAATCAGAAAATGTCACTTTGCCTTTCCATGAACAGGATTAAAAGCTTTCTTGAGTCTTCTCAGGACAGAAGACACTCTTCCATTCACTGATAGTGAAATCTGGATCCAGCCCTATATTTTATATTATTACAATGAAATGTGATTTAATATGTGCAGACACTTAAAAAAAAATAAAGATACATGGGCATAAAGGGAGCAAAAAGCAGCACAAAATGTTAAGCAGTAGATATTTTGGCACAACTGTTGAACTAAACAAAAAGCAGGAGTCTATGACAATGGGTACAAGAGCCAGCTTTGATCACTGAACTATACCTCTGGAGACCAGGGTTTAAATCTCCACTCAACCTTGGAAACCCAGTGGGTGACCTTGAACAAGTCACACTCTCAGACTAAGAGGACAGTGAAGGCAGCCTCCCCTCTGAACAAATCTTGCCAAGAAAACCCTGTGATAGGTTTGCCTTAGGGTCGCCATAATTTGGTTTGAATGCACACAACAAAAACGACAACAACAACGAGAGTGGGTAGAAAGATGTTCTTTCATTGACCTTGATGGATAAGTTCGAACACAAATCCCCACTTGTACTTTGTGGTACAGATTCCTTTCTTTGGAGAAAAAAACCCCACAGGTAGATACAGTGTATCGGTACACAACTCCAATGGCTTCTATAATATGGAGATATACCAATCAACTTTGAAACCCAGTTTTGTGCTTAATTTTTTTTGAAAGAGGCACTCAATCCTCTCCGTTTAATATTTAAAATTTTCTGAATGGTCTTTCAGAAGAACCAAGTCCAAAATAGAACAAAATGATGCCACCATACAATAGCACATGGATACAATTAAATGTGAGATTACTGCGACATTTTCAAATTCTGCACATAGCTGAAAGATGACTATTTTTTTATAATCTTTTTGTTATCTTGTACAGTGGATTCTCAGTATCTACTAGGGTTTGGTTCCAGGACCCCTCCGTGCATACCAAAATCCATGGATGCTCATGTCCCATGATATACAATGGTGTACTAAAACAGTTTTGGATTTTCTTTTTTTGAATCTTGGTTGGTTAAATATGTGCAGAACCCGTGGATACGGAGGGCCAACTGTACCCCATTTGTAAACAAATCTATTAGTCGGCCTATAACTCAAGAACATTATTACCTTCAAGGAATCCTACAGATTTGTACTTTGTGGTCTGACTTGTCAAAAAAGGGTGAGAGGCTGGTAGGGTAAAGAGGAGTCACCAGAATTTTTGTACTTGGTGAAGGAAAATGATGGTTCAAGATATATTTTTATTATTATTCTATTGAGTAGCTTAATTCATAAGATGATGTACATACCATTTATTTTTTAAACTAAGCTTAAGAATTACATTTATGTGTCTTCCGGTTTTGTGGGAGGAGACGACGGTCGGCTGGTGAGCGCGCTCTGCTAGCTGGACCTCCAAATGGGGTGAAAACTCAGCGGGGTGAATATTATATGCCTGCTGGGGCACCCCTGTCGGGGAAGATGGGGTGCATGGGACCGGCGAAGAACTCTGGCACCCACCCTATGTTACCGGAGAGAAGGTGTGGAGCTGTTGGTACGGAGAAGGTGGAAGCTAGGAAGAGCGGTAGCCAACGCCCTTTGTTTGGGAGCTTAGGCTCCGAGTCTCCGGGTAACCACAAAACCTTTAAACCTCAGGTTTGAAAAACTGCTCATATAGAATATTGACCTGAAGCTGTCAAAAGTATCCTTCAACGTAAGTTTCTTTTGCCAACATGAAACCTGTATGTATGAAAGTTTGTTGGCAGTGAAGAGGGACGGAGGTTCCAAAGAAGAGGAAGGAACTGGTGAGTTACACAAAGAACTATGGTATAGAGCGAAAGTGAGAGAGAGGGAGAAAACAGCCTTGCGGGAAAGACAAGAGATATCATGGTGGGGAGCAGTGGAGGAGCTGGAGCAGCGGAGCTGTAGTACTGTGGAGGAGGAGGAGAGTGGAGAAAGAAAGTAATTTTGGTGAAAAGGAGTTAGAAAAGGTGTCACTGAGAAAGAAACAAAAGGAGAAGGTGTGGAGAAGAAGATAGAAGCAGCGGTACGGAGAAACACGGAAAAGAAAGAGCGTAATTAACTGAATAGAGGCGCAACGAGGAATTAAGGAGAAGGGCTAGAGAAGGAGAGAGAAACAGCGGCATGGGTTGACGTGGAGTAGAAGAAACATAGTTAATGGAATAGTGGTGCAGTGAGAAATCAAGGAGACAGACTGGAGAAGAAGATAAAGAACAGCACTACGGAGAGGCGCAGAGAAGGACATAGAAGCAACAGACCAGCGGCGCAGTGAGGAATTAAGGAGAAGGAGATAGAGTACCGGTACTAAGGATAGTAATTGAGTTGTAACAGAGACATAATTTAAGGAACTGGTGGTTTGTTTTTTTAAAGAGTCATATTTGTTTATAATTCAGATTTGATTATATATGAATTATATGAATTGAATTTGCTTAGAACTTATAAGAAATCTAATATAGAGATATATATTTAAGTTTACAGTTATATAAATTGAAATTCTGATTGTGGGTGGGACTTCATGAATTTAAGGAGTTCTGAGATTTGAGATTGTGAAGTTGATCGTGGGATTTGATGGGTTATGAACTATAAGGATTTATGAATTTATGTTTTCATTGAGTGCATCTATGAATTTATATTGTATATTGCCCACTAATCGGATGTATGAATTTAGGTTGTGAGTTTGAAGATAGATGAATTTAATTGAATTTATATGAATTTATTTGATGAGTGAAAGGCATTATATGTGGATGAATTTATAGATTTATGAATTTAAGAATTGTGAAGCAATGATTGAATAGAAATTAAGTGGGAAGGGTAAGACAATAACAATTTGACAAGAGGAGGGAAATATAAATAAGATAGGCAGAGAGAAAAGATAAAATAAGTGATAAAGGTATAAAGAGTAAAGAGTTGAAAAAGAAAGAAAGAAAGAAATATTAAGGACTGTGTTTATGATGGCATCAGGAGTCAGATCAAGAGCATTTACGACTTCCCAAACTACATTGACAAGGAGAGGCTCTATTGAAATGCCGGCTAAACAAATGGATGTAAATACTCAAATTCTACAAGAATTGAGAGAGCTGAAACATGAAATGAAAGATGATTTTAAGAGTCTGAGAAAAGAATTAAAATCTGACATGGAGAAACTGGGTGAAAGGTTAGATAAGTTAACAGTGGAAATGAAAGAGATGAAGCGTGACTTAGAAGATGTCAAAATAAGAACAGAAGCATTGGAGAACAGCTCAAAAGATATGAAGTTGGAACAAGAAAAAGAGAAAAATCTTAATTTAATACAGGAATTAAGGTATCGTGAAAGATGTATTAAATCTTTAAGAGGAATACCGGAAATGGTTAAAGAGAACTTATACGAGAGGATAATACCTCAATTGGCACAATCCATGGAAATGACGGAGGAGACAGTATCTTTAATGACAGATAAAATCTTTAGAGTAAGTACAGTAGCGGCCAAAGAGAAAAAAGTACCAAGGGATGTAATAATCACATACACTAAAGCAACATTTAGAGATTAGATTATACAAAAAAGTTATTGAAACAAATTAGTGATTGAAGGAAAGGATATTCAAATTTTTAAGGACACACCTCCTGAAATATTAAGAAGAAGGCAAGAATACAAATTTTTGACACAGAAATTGATTAATTGTGGTATCACTTATAGATGGGAAAGGATAGAAAGAATATCATTTATATATTATCAGAGAAGATACAGGATAAACACAATAGAAAAGGCTAAAGAGTTTTTAGAGAGAATGAAGAAAGACGAAAAGAAATATGATTTGAAAAGACGTCAGAAAAAGGAGGCGGAAAAAGGGGAAAAAGGTAAAGAACAAACTAACAAAGATAAGGACCACGATAGTGAGGAAGGAGAGGAAGAAGAGGTTTCAGGAGACGAGAGAGATACAGGACTAAGAGATAAGAAAGAAGGAGAAGGGGATGAATTGCAAGAAAAGAAATTGAAAGATTACCAAGAAATTCAAGACGAAAAGGAGCAGGATGGGAATGCTTCAGAAGAAGAAGAGGAAGGGGGAAGCAATGAGGATGAAGAATTAGAATAAAGAATAAAGATGGCACTTTCAATTATAACATGGAATGTTAAAGGGTTAAATACACCAGAAAAAAGAAAAAGAATATTTCATTATCTAGAGAAACAAAAAGTAGATATCATAACAATCCAGGAAACTAGGATAAAGGAACAAGATAGGAAATATCTGGAAAATAAGAAATTAGGATATTTATTTCAGTCTTTTGCTTTACAAAAGAAAAAGGGTGTTGCGATTTATGTAAACAAGAAATATGAGGTAAAGGAGATTATGAGGGATAAGAATGGGCACTTTGTGGGAATCGAAATGACTGTAGTGGATCAGGTGATAAATGTAATAGCAATTTATGCACCGTTAGAAAAAAAGAGCCAATTGTATGAATCCCTGAACCGTGAGCTAGAGAAAATTGAAACTGGCAGTATTATTATAACTGGTGACTTCAATGGGGTCTTAGATAAGCAAAATGATAGATCTGCATCACAGAAGAATAAAAGAGATCATGGTAATTTGCCATTAGTATGTCATGAGATTTTGGAAGAACACAATTTAGTAGATGCATGTACATTCAAAAAAGGGAAGGAGAAAGGTTACACTTTCTATTCAGAGGTACATCGAACCTGGTCAAGAATAGATATGTTCTGGGTATCTAAAGAGCTTTGTACTAAGATAGGAGATATAGAAGTACAACCCAGAATATTATCGGATCATAACCCTATAAGGATGTCATTGCATATACAGAAAAAAGCGTATATTTGGAAATTGAAGGAGAACTTACTAAAAGACCAGATGTTTGTACAAAAGTTGAGGGGGGAGATTAAAACTTACTTTGAGATAAATAATACAGATGGTATGCCGAGTAAAATCATATGGGATGCATTCAAAGCAACTATGAGGGGAAGATTTCTGCAGAGCTACAGAAGCAGAGAAAAGAAAAAAAAAGGAAAGAAATCAGAAGCGTTAAAGGAAAAGGAGAATATGTTAAGACAGAACCCAAGGAATATGAAGGCGTTGAGAGAATTAAAAGAGATACAAGCAGAAATGAATCAAGAGATAATTGAAGAGATAAGTTATAAACTAAAGAGAGCTAAACAACACTACTTTGCAAACGCCAACAAGATAGGAAGGTGGTTAACGTATAAGCTCAAGAAGGAAACAGAAAAGAAAATCATAACTAGAATTAAGGACGAAGGGGAAAATGTAATCTGTACATCACAAAAAGAGATAATAAATAAATTTACTCAATACTATTCGAGATTGTATTCAGAAACAGCTACAGAAGTTGAGAAGGATATAGATTTGAAGGAATACATACATAAGAGTAAGACAGGGACTCTCTCAATGGAACAGAGAAAGATTCTCGAGGACCCAATAACAAGACAAGAAATAATATCAGCTATAAAAGAGTTAAAAAATGGGAAAACCCCCGGTCCTGACGGATTTACGGCGGAATACTACAAAGTTTTCAAGGAAGACATCGTGCCACATATGCATGTGATGTTAAATAAGATAAGGAGTGAAGGCATTCCGGAAATGTGGAAGAAGGCGGAAATAGTAGTGATTCCGAAAGAAGGAAGAGATCCAACAGAGGTTAAGAACTATCGACCTATATCGCTATTAAATGTCGATTACAAGATCTACGCGTCAATTCTAGTAAAACAGGCGTAAAAAAATATTGGTAGAGTTTATCCACCTGGACCAGAATGGTTTTCTTCCAGGAAGGACAATGACTTATAACATCAGGATGGCCTTGAATATACTGGAATACTTTGGGAGGAACAATGAGAAAAAGGCAGCAATAATACTAGCGGATGCAGAAAAAGCCTTCGATAATTTGAATTGGTCATTCATGAAAACTGTATTGGAAGAGATAGGAGTTGGACAGGAGTTTCTACAAGGTATTAAACACATATATCAAGATCAAAAGGCACAGATAGTGATAAATGGTGAGAGATCACAGGAGATTAACATTCAAAAGGGCACTCGACAAGGTTGTCCATTGTCACCTCTTTTATTCATATTATCTATGGAAATACTTAGTAATCAAATAAGAGATGATAAGACAATTCCCGGATTAAAGCTTAAAGGACAAGAATATAAGACATTAGCTTATGCGGATGATTTATTGTTAATATTACAAGATCCCATAGATAACATGACAAATCTATTGAAGATAATAAACAGATTTGGTCAACTATCAGGTTTCAAACTCAATAAGGAAAAAACAATTATAGTTCCTTTGAACTTAACAAAGGAAGAAGAAAAACAAATAGAAACTAATTCAGGATATAAAATTGAAAGGAAAGCAAAATACTTAGGTATATGGATTAGTAAAAGAAACAGACAACTATATGAAAACAATTATAAAAGATCTTGGCAGAAAATAAAAGATGATTTAGATAGGTGGCAGAAAATAAATTTATCTTTACTTGGGAGGATTGCGGTGGTCAAAATGAATATTTTACCAAAGATGATTTTTTTGTTCCAAAACTTAGTTATCCTCTCTAATGAGAAACCTTTCACATTATGGACCAGAGATTTAAAGAATTTTATCTGGAATGGCCGCAAGCCAAGACTAAAATGGTTAATTTTATTAGACGCAAAAGAGAGGGGTGGGATGGCGCTCCCCAATCTTAAGGTATATTATGAGGCTTGTGGTTTAAAATGGATCGGTGATTGGATTAAATTAAAAAACTTAAGACTCTTAAACTTGGAAGGTGGTAATCTCAAATTTGGTATTCATTCATATATGTGGTACGGGAAGGCAAAAATAGATAAAGAATTTAGAAATCACACAGTGAGAGGTCCCTTGTTAAAAATATGGGAAAACATAAAACAGAAATTTTACAAAGGTATACCGACATGGTTGTCGCCTGTTGAAGCCTTTCAAGCGAGATGGACAAAAGCTGAGGAATGGATGAGATATAAAGATCTGATAGTATGGACAGATGAAAAAGATTATAGGATTTTTAAGAAGGAAGAGCTGCAAGGGCAAGGATATAAGATGACATGGTTTAGGTATCTCCAATTAAATGAGAGATTTAGAGAAGACAGCGCACAATATGGATTTGAAAAGGATCAAAACGAAATCGATAAGATTGCCTGGGCTACAGATAAGGGTAAAATAGCAAAATTTTATAATATATTACTGTGGAGAGAGTTAGAGAAAGAATTGATAAAGTCCGCAATGATAAACTGGGCAAAGGACATTGGAGAAGCAATTAATTTAGATGAGTGGGAAAATACTTGGAATAAGTCAAACCGGTTTACGGCTAGTCAAGACCTGAAAGAAAATGTCTTTAAATTGGCTAATAGATGGTACCTCACACCAGTAAGGTTGAGTAAGATTTATAAACTGGAAAACAAGTGCTGGAGATGTGATAAGGAGATTGGATCATTTTATCATATGTGGTGGAGATGCCCAATCATAAAAGCATTCTGGGAAAAAATACATAGGACAATACAGAAGATGTTGAAAATAAATCTTAGTATGGACCCAAAGTTGTATCTTTTGAATATAACTTCGGAATTAGAAAAGCAACTGGAAAAAGAACACTGGAGGGTCCTATTATATTTGGTTACGGCGGCAAGACTTAAAATAGCGGCTGAGTGGAAAAGGAAAGAAGCTCCAGGGATTGAAGTTTGGCTAGATAAACTGGAAGAAATGAAAAATAACGATAAATTATCACGAATGATAAATGAAGGTAAAATAACAGAATTGGATAATGAATGGAAGTTGGTATCGGAATATCTACGGAAACGTGGAAAAAAGATACCTAATGCGAATGTAACATAAATGTAATGTGAGACTAATATATATTGTCATTAAAACTAAAGAAGGGAAAGGGGAAAAAGTGAAAAGAAGAGGGAATAGGGGGAACCAAAGATTGTTAACAACCCTCTCTCTCTCTCTCTCTCTCTCTCTCTCTCTCTGGCTTTTCTTCGCAAACGAAGATTCAGGAAGGACTCATCCCGCGCCTTCTGCAAGCGCGCTGATGACTAAAAAGGCCAATCCGAGATAAACAAGTCCGGTTGCAAAAAGCGCAGCAGAAGGACTCCTTGGGTGATGTTTTTGGGTTGTGATTCTTTCTGCGTTGTCGTTTCTCTTCAAGACTTGTTCGTCGTGAGTTCTCAAATAAGGCTGCAGCATTGTGGATATTGCGTCTCCATGCCTCCCGATGTGAGGCCAGGTCGGACCACTGTTGGTGATCAATTTGGCCAAGCCTGAGATGTTGTTTCAGGGAGTCTTTGTATCGCTTTTTTGGAGCGCCCCTCTTACGCTGACCCGTGGCGAGTTCACCGTAGAGTAGTATTTTTGGGAGGCGATGGTCCTCCATCCTAGAAACGTGACCTGCCCAGCGCAGCTGTGTTCTCAATATCATGGCCTCAATGCTGGTGATCCCTGCTTGTTCAAGGACAGCAACATTCGTCACATAGTCAGTCCAGTGTATATTTAGGATTGTGCGTAGACAGCGCTGATGAAAGCGCTCGAGGAGTCGTAGGTGGTGGCGATAGGTGACCCATGTTTCAGATCCATAAAGGAGGATAGACAGTACGATGGCTCTATACACACTGATTTTTGTGCTTTGCCTCAGGTGTTTATTGCTCCAGACTCTTTTGTGAAGTCTTCCAAATGCACTATATGCCTTTGCTAATCTGTGATCGATCTCTTTGTCAATCTTGGCATCTGAGGAGATGATGCTTCCCAGGTAGGTGAACTGCTGAACGGACTTGAGCACTGATTTGCCGACGGCAATGTGGGGATGGTTGTGTTCGTCCTGTGGTGCAGGCTGGTAAAGAACTTCTGTTTTCTTCAGGTTGACTTCTAGCCCAAACAGCTCTGCAGCTGTTGCAAAGCAGGACGTTAGGCGCTGCAGAGCTGCTTCTGTGTGGGCAACAAGGGCAGCATCATCGGCGAAGAGCAGCTCACGGACTAGATAGTTTAGAGTCTTAGTGTGAGCCCTCAGACGGCTTAAGTTAAACAAGCTACCATCATTACGGTAGCGTATATAGATGCCGTCGTCTTCTTCAAGCTCTGCCATAGCCCTTTGGAGCATCGTGCTAAAGAAGATTGTAAATAAAGTTGGTGCAAGAACACAACCTTGCTTCACTCCATTAGTTATTAGAAAGGGCTCTGAAAGAACATCGCCATATCTGACTTGACCACGCTGGCCCTCGTGTAGCAAGATAATCATTTTAAGGAATTTGGGGGGACATCCTAGTTTTTCCAGGATCTGCCACAGACCTTTTCTACTTACAGTGTCAAAGGCTTTGGTGAGGTCGACAAATGACCTCACCAAAGCCTTTGACACTGGAATGGCAAAAGTACATGTGAAATTTTAACAACTACATAAACGAGAAGGGAAGTAGAAGAATACAGATTGTATTAAGGAAGAGGAGGAAAGTAAAGATTTGTAAAAGAGGAGAAAAGCTTTAGGTCAATAAGGCAGTGGAGGTCAGAAGTAGAGGGAAGAAGGGAAAACTGGAAAATTGTTTTAACAGAGGGGCGGGGTATAAATAAATTTTATTATTATTATTATTATTAAAAAGTAAAAAGAGAAATTGTAATGAGTAATAAGCGTGCCGGAATAAACACATAGTAAAAAGTGTACTGCAATAAAAGTAAAGTATAAAGTGTAAAAGTAAAGTATAAAGTGCGAGTTTAGAGTTTAGAGTATGTATTTAATGATTGATAGTTATTACTACATTTAATGAATGTACTGTATTTAAGTTAACAGATAAAGGTGTTTAAGGGAGCACTGTATGAATATCATGATGTGATAATAGTTTTGATTTCTCTTTGTAATATCCATGTACTTAAAGAAGGAGAAATATTTTTTGTTCCTTGTTGTAATCTTATGTAAATAAAGAATAATATGGGAAAAAAAGAATTACATTTATGTGAAAACAAGCTGGCTAAAGTATATTTTATGTATTTCACTGGAGATCAGGGAGTTTACAGATTTCAGTAAGCAGAACTGCAACCACTGTAGAATTGATCTAGCATGCTGCTATGAGTTCTCTTGGCTGGGAAACGAAGGACCAGATAACTACTGTAGTTCTTTATGCCCCAAACAAGTTTGAGCTTGAGTTTCTAAAAAGATTCCTCCCTCACACCACATGGCAAATTGCTTTTGAGAATATGTATCAAAAGTTGTAGCCCTTGGTGTAGTGGAAAGAATCAGTCTTGAAAAGTACACTGGCACCAATCCTTCTATGCAAATTAGTCTGGGATAGGAGACTCCCAGACCTTCAGAATGGTCTGGGCACCATGACAACAAGAGGCAAAACTCTGTAACCTCTAGTCTTATAGTCCCAGGCCAGAGACCAAAAAACAATATTCAGTGAGAATAAACTAAGCAGTTGGATGTTGAATATAGAAACAGATGCATCTGTGTAATACACACTGATGATGATGATAATTTTATTCTTTTATATCCCACCTTTCTCCTGGTAACAGGACAAAAGGTAGCTAACAACATATTTCAACCAATACAAGCTAAAAACAATACAAAATTAAAAAAAAACTATCTAAATATACAGTATATATATATTTTATAAATTAAATAATTTATAAGTTAAAACACCATCCTTCCTCCTCCATGGGGGACCATCGCCTCCCAAAAATAGTACTCTACGGTGAACTCGCCACGGGTCAGTGTAAGAGGGGTGCTCCAAAAAAGCAATACAAGGACTCCCTGAAACAACATCTCAGGCTCGGCCAAATTGATCACCAACAGTGGTCCGCCCTGGCCTCACATCGGAAGGCATGGAGACGCACTATCCACAATGCTGCAGCCTTATTTGAGAACTCACGCTGAACAAGTCTTGAAGAGAAACGGCAATACAGAAAGAATCACAACCCAGAAACATCACCCAAGGAGACCTTCTGCTGTGCTTTCTGCAACTGGACTTGTTTATCTCGGATTGGCCTTTTCACTCCTCAGCGGCTTGCAGAAAGTGAGCGATGAGTCCTTCCTGAATCTTCATTTGTGAAGAAAAGCCAGAGAGAGAGAGCGAGAGGAAGTTAAAACATTAAAATGGATTCATTTCAAGGATCTTCTACAGTACCCAAAAGCAGAAAACACATGTTCACATGAGATAGAATGTTTGTTTTGAGTAACTGTCAACCCTCTTTTTTTAACAAAAGAAAAAGTTGTAACCAGCACATTTTGTGTCTTTAAAATATTACTGGTTGTGTCTGTGTAAAACATAACATAACATAACATAACATAACATAACATAACCCCTGTACATGGAGGGTCCTTGAATCTGCACTCTCAACTACTACACCCATGGAGAGGGGACATTTTTATAATTCGCAATACATTGTCATTGATTTTCAACTGTGTAAAAACATTGGGAAACAATGTAAAAAAGTAGAAAAAAAATGAGAGAACTGAACAGAACAACTGACTTGTTCACAAATTCTAATTAGCCTTACAATTTTGAAATGTGTTTTAAATACTTTGGCCTACATCCAAGGGAGTCTCACTTAGGATAAACCCATGAAAATAATTCTGACTTGAGGTAGCTTGAGTACATTAAGTCCAATTTGTTTCAATATATCTACTAAAGGTCGGACTTAACATTAGATTTAGCTCATGAATTGTATCCATACTGTGTGTGTGCGTGCGTGCGTGCATGCCATGAGACATAGCACGCGTGCCATGAGACATACATAGATGGGAAATGATCTTTAAACCACTTCTCCAACAATCCTTGATGGGAATGCATTGGAGGACTGCAATTCAGTTAGTCATTATTGTTAAGGCCCACGTATATGTTCAGAAGCCCCAGTCCTTCCTAGGCTCCTCTGTCCTGGCTACTTGTAGCTTCTTGCTACTACTCCTTCCCCTCCACCTATCTGCTAGCTTTGGAAGTTCTTTTCCTATCTGTGAACTCAAAGGCTTTCATGGCTGGCCGGCATCCATAGATTTTCCTTGGGTTTTTTTCCGGGCTGTGAGGCCATGGTCTGGAAGAGTTTCTTTCTAATGTTTTGCCTGCATCTGTGGCTGGCATCTTCAGAGAATGGTTGGGTAGGAGTGTTTGTGGGGTTTATATACTGTGAGTTCCTATTGGAGAGGTTACGTAAGTTTGTCTATTAGAATCGGTAGTTCCTGGGGGAAGATAGGCAAGAAAATCCAAGAAATGCCACGCTCAGTGAAGGACAGAAGAGACCCTCTCACAGCTGCAGGAGTTTACTGCATACCGTGCAGCTATGGACAAGTTTACATAGGGACCACTAAACGCAGTGTGCAAACGAGAATCAAGGAATGAGACACTGCAGACTGGACCAGCCAGAAAAATCAGCAGTAGCAGAACATGTTATAAACCAACCTGGACACAAAATGTTATTTGAAAACACTGAAATTCTGGACCAGGCCAACAACTATCATGTCAGAATGCACAGAGAAGCTATTGAAATCCACAGACACCTGGACAACTTCAACAGGAAAGAAGAAACCCTAAAAGTAAACAAAATCTGGCTGCCAGTCCTGAAGAACACTACAATAAGAACTCAACACTTGCAAATGAACTCCACCCAGGGACAGGGGGATTTCCAGCAGACAATGGACAATTAACCAACCATTAGCCAGACACTAATCCTCTTTGCATATCTTTTCCTAGGAACTACTCATTCAAATACACAAATTTACATAATCTCTCCAACAGGGCCTCACACTATATAACCCCCCCACTCCTACCCAACCATTCTCTGAAGATGCCAGCTACAGATGCAGGCGAAACGTCAGAAGGAAAATCTTCCAGAACATGGCACCACAGCCTGGAAAAAACCCAAGGAAATTTTTTTCCTTTCTGTTTGCATTGGGTCCCAACATAAAGCAATGACACTATGTGGTCTTTATAGAGACTTTATTATAAAGATTCTTTGAGTTTAAATGTCTTTGATGTAATGGAAACGATTTGCTGAGAAATAATAATAAAAACCCACATTAATTGTAGTCTCACATCCTTGGCATTCAGTGATATCAGCCACACATCGTAAACCTCAAGGGATATTTTGAAATATTCTTTCTCTTATTCATATTTTAAGTAGTGATGGTGAAAAGGAGACTAGTTCTGCACACATTGTGATTTTCTCTATTGTACAACATAACAGAACAAAAATTTGTCTGTAACAGCAGCATGTTTAAAAAAACCCCACCTTCTCCTATAAAGTTTTTCCTTACTGTCTATTTTCAGTCCAAATTATTCATGCCCACTAGCCTAATTCTTGAAAGGCTGCAGGTGGGGGAAAGCCTTCTATTGTCTAATTTCTCCAAGTCCTATATATCATCATTGAGAATAATCATAAGCAAACTGTTAGTTAAGCTTGTAACTGGCTAACTTTAAAGAAATGCCAGGCTGCAAACTGCCAGGGTGACACAAAACATGAGACACGTTATTGAGTAAGGTTAAACTGAGGTCCAGGCAGCCAAAGTGCTGGTCAACTCATGTTGCCATTAGGTGATTAATCGTTGTTTATTTTTAGAGCTTGAAATAACAGGCCATCCTGGGGCCAGTGCAAGATGATATTATCTGAATAATCTCTGACTGCCTTGTGCCAGGAGGAGAAACCTTTTCCCTCTCTTTTTGCAGCTGTTGATCTGGCTACAGTCCTTGCCAGAGTGGCAAGATGTGCCAAACATAAAATCTCCCCCACTATGTGTATGTCATATTGCATGTCATACATCCAAAGGTGATTCTGAGATGGAGTGGCTAAGCCTGAAATAATGTAGTCTTTACTGGGAGTCAGGACTTAAAAGGTGTTGCTACATGCTCCCTTGCCTGAGGTCAATTCATGCTTTAGCCAGAGGAGGTATTCCCCCTGCTGGCCATGCATGACGATCTCAAAAGAATCTGGGCACAATATATACTGCAAGAGAATCTTGTCTCTTTGCTACACAAATATTCAGCAGGGTGCTTGGAATTGCCACATATCAAAGTTTCTTAAGCACCCATATAAGTTTATTGTTGCAAAGTAAGATTTCGATTAGAAAGTGTATTATAGTCTATGTAAAAAAAACCCTGTTTTTAATTTCCAGTTCTTTTGATTACTTTTCAATGGGTCTACTCCAGGTAGGTCTGCTACTGGATTTAGCTCATGAATTGTAGCCATGAATTTATTTAAAAAAAATAGCCATACAGAAGGCATGAGCCATCTATGGCTACACAGATGGGAGATAACCCTAATGGGGCTCTGCAGACACAGTAGTACAAAATAATATTACAAAATACTGATTGTTTCAGAAACAGTAAACATACTACTGAAATTTAGCAATATCAATGAAGATTACACTAGTATTGTTTCACAGTCAGATGGTTGCAGAGTTAGTGTGTGTGTTAGAGAGAGAGAAAGATATTAGGAGGGAGGAAGGGAGAGAGAGAGAGAGAGACAGACAGACTATCGAAATCATCAGAAACCAAAGGAAGGGAGAAATACGGTAGGAATTTGATCCAGGACACAGAGCTATTAGTCTCAGATTTGAGTTTATCAGCCTGGATAGTTTTTTTAAAAAAAAGTAAGTCGGGGTTCATAGTCCAAATCACAACAAACACTTCAATTTCAAACTGGATTTGAGGGATCAAAATAAATTAAATAAATAAAACCTTTTTATTTGGTCATCACAAGCTGTCCTACTAAGTAAAAGGCACCAATAAAGGGATACATTCTTTCTTTGAAACTGTACACATGGTGTATACATTTTCTGGATAAATAGGACTCTCATTTCTAAACCTGTCAGTCTTAGACTTTCCACCTGCTCTACTTTTACATTTACATTTTTAAAGCATATTTTAAAAGCATGTCTAATAGATTAAGCATTATTTTTAACCAAGTTCAAAGGGAAGCAGGGGGGCTTGAGCTTTGCTCATGCTACCTGGTTTCACTATGGCAACAGAAGAAAAATGGTAAATTCAAGAGATTAAAAGAGCTATAATTCCAGTTGAAGGAATAAAAGTAAGAATTAATATTCATTTGTAATTCCAGGTAATTTACACTATCTCAGAACTATTAGTTAATTTTGAGATCCCCAGTTTCCAAGGAGAAGGATAAAACTAATACAGGTTGAGTATCCCTTATCTGAAATGCTTGGGAGCAGAAGTGTTCTGTATTTTGGATTTTGGAACACGGTACAGGTACCTGTATATAAAATGGTGTAGGGCAGCAGCGGAGGTGGC
This sequence comes from Gambelia wislizenii, assembly GCA_030847615.1. NCBI lineage: Eukaryota > Metazoa > Chordata > Lepidosauria > Squamata > Crotaphytidae > Gambelia > Gambelia wislizenii. The sequence continues at coordinate 428,342,414 of JAUMIR010000001.1, forward strand.
AGTAAGCCCCAGCCACCAGGTGTTTACTCTTCGGGCTCTGCCACCTCTGGGGATAGGAGAGGAGCAGGAGGGAGGGAGATGGTACAGCCGAATTTTCAGTTAAACTTTGCATAAGCAGCAGCTGCAGTGGCTGCTACTGCTCCTCCACCCACCCACCCCAGCCAAAGTGAGGTCTAGAGCAAGATGTGGCTGCTGGTGTTTGTCTCCTCCAGTCTTGGCCTGGAGGAGAGTCCCATGCCAAAAAAGGTCCCCCTTTCTTGCACCAGCAGAGACCGGATCCCAGCCAGTGCCTTTCCTACCCAAGTCTTCTGTGGATGGAGACCCAGTAATTGTAGCCAACTCTGACGGCGGTAGCAGTGGGGCTTCCAGATGACCACTTCTGCTTTCGAGGTGGTGACTGCTGTGCTCCTCCTCATTCGTTCAGCTAGAGAGAGGAGGTGTGGATTCCCACCATTTCACAGATCCTTGCGACTCACTCCAGCCTTGCAAATGTTGTACAGTAGTTCCAAAAAGTTTGGATTTTGGAGCATTTCGTATTTTGGAATTCCATATAAGGGATACTCAGCCTGTTATTATAGAACAGATGGACACATTTCTGTCTGATGAAGCATTGATTTCTCTTTAAAATACTTATTTAGTCATCCTTAAGACACATGTATGTGTTCTGTGCAAATTTATGGAAATGTTGGTATAAATACAATCATGTGAAAAAGAAAGTACACCCTTTTGAATTTTATAGTTTTACATATCAGGATATAATAACAATAATCTCTTCCTTAGCAGGTCTTAAAATTAGGTAAATACAACCTCAGCTTGTAAAATGTGGGCTAGACAAGTTAACTGTTCAATGGATTTGTAATTGGTTGACCGGCCGAACCCAAAGGGTGCTCAGCAGTGGCTCCTCTTCATCTTGGAAAGATGTGACCAGTGGGGTGCCACAGGGTTCTGTCCTGGGCCCAGTGCTATTCAACATCTTTATCAATGACTTAGATGAGGGAATTAGGGGCATACTTATCAAATTTGCAGATGACACCAAATTGGGAGGAGTAGCTAATACCCTAGAGGACAGGATCAAAATTCAGAATGACCTGGATAGACTGGAGAGCTGGGCCAAAGCTAACAAAATGAAATTCAATACGGAGAAATGTAAAGTACTGCATTTAGGGCGGAAAAATGAAATGCATAAATACAGGATGGGAGAGACCTGGCTGAACGAGACTACGTGCGAAAGGGATCTAGGAGTCCTAGTAGACCACAAGTTGAACATGAGCCAACAGTGTGATGCGGCAGCTAAAAAGGCCAATGCGATTTTGGGCTGTATCCATAGAAGTATAGTGTCTAGATCAAGGGAAGTAATAGTGCCACTCTATTCTGCCTTGGTCAGACCTCACTTAGAATACTGTGTCCAGTTCTGGGCACCACAATTCAGAAAGGATATTGACAAATTGGAGCGTGTCCAGAGAAGGGCAACTAAAATGGTGAAAGGTCTGGAAACAATGCCTTATGAGGAGAGACTTAGGGAGCTGGGTATGTTTAGCCTGGAAAAAAGACGGTTTAGAGGCGATATGATAGCCCTGTTTAAGTATTTGAAGGGATGTCACGCTGAGGATGGAGCAGGCTTGTTTTCTGCTGCTCCAGAGACTGGAACACGGAGCAATGGGTGCAAGCTCCAGGAACAGAGATTCCACCTCAACATGAGGAGGAACTTTTTGACAGTAAGAGCTGTTCGGCAGTGGAACACACTCCCTCGGAGCGTGGTGGGGTCTCCTTCCTTGGAGGTCTTTAAGCAGAGGCTGGATGGCCATCTGTCGGGGATGCTTTGATTGTGATTTCCTGCGTGGCAGGGGGGTTGGACTGGATGGCCCTCGTGGTCTCTTCCAACTCTGCAATTCTATGATTCTATGAACAACAACACATAATAATAATAATAATAATAAGTATTTATATCCTGCCCCTCTACAAAACGCAATCAGGGTGGCTTACAACATTAAAATATGCACCCAAAAACCCTCCATCCCACCCTCCTCTTAAAACACAATTAAATAATTCAAAAAAATTTAAAACATACTTAAAAATACTAAAAATAAACAATAGACAATGGCTGTAGCAGGATTGGGATAAATTAGATTTTTTCTTTCTGATGGCTGGGTATCTATTCAGGAAAGGCCCACTGGAAGAGATCCATCTTAAGAGCTTTTTAAAAGCTGTTTAGAGTGGTTATATGACAGATCATATGACATATTACATTGTGTCATGATTAATTCTACAAAAATAAAGCCAAAATGGAGACACCATGTGTGAAAAACTAAGTACACATTATGGTTCAATAGCTTGTAGAACCACCTTTAGCAGCAATAACTTCACAAAATTGTTTTCTATATGACTTTATCACTTTCACATCATTGTGGAAGAATTTTGGTCCACTCTTCTTTACAACATTGCTTCAGTTCAGATTTTGAGTTCAAAAAGGAAGCAGTTCAGTCACTGGAAGAAACCTGGTTGGATCCTGGACACAGTATTGTTCTTATATCCCAAGTAACAAACTGTAGTTTACACCTCCTCTTCAACAGATTTATGTGGGCTAGTACTTTCTTGTAGGCTTGTAATTTTTTTATTTATCAATAAGATGTACACAAAGGGCTGCCATGATAAAGAAAATACAGTTGTCCCTTCATATTCACTGGGGTTTGGTTCCATGACCCCCCCATGGATACCAAAATCCATGAATACTCAAGTTCCATTATATGCAATGGCATATATTGAGTATCAGTGAATACTCAGGTGCCATTATATGCAATGGCATAGCAAAATGGTGTCCCTTATATAAGATGGCAAAATCAAGGTTTGCTTTTTGGATTATTAAATCCGTGGATACCAAATCTGTGGATATGGAGGGACAACTGTACAATTTTTCTAGGTTCTGCTTGAAAGAGCCAGTGTGGTGCATTGGTCTGAGTGTTGTACGAAGACTCCAGGAGACTAGGCTTCAAATTCCCACTCAGCCATCAAAACAAAATGTGTGACCTTGGACAAGTCCTATACTTTCAGCAATGGCAAATCTCCTGTGAATAAATCTTACCAAGAAATCTCCAAGAGAGGTGTGTGTGTGTGTGCAAGCCTTCAAATCACTTGTTGGCTTACGACTTTCATAGGGTTTTCTTAGGCAAGGAATACTCAAAAGGTGGTTTGCTAGATAGGTTCACAATAAATTGCAGTTGAATTGAAGGCACATGAAAACAATAACCAAGTTCTGCTTGAATTAAACTCTGATCCACATCCCATCCACATGTAATGTCAAATTTCAATGTAACCTTAAAAAATAGGTCATAATTTTATCTAATACAGTCCTACATTTCATATACTTTATGAGACACATGGAAGATATTTTTTTTTCTTACCTGGAATGTACTGGTTCATATTAACTACTAATATAGAAGTGAGATAAGCACTGATATAGTTTATGGTGCCATGTTCACAATGTGGCCAAAGGCTTTTAAGATACACTGATATGGGGCATCGGGATCAATTATAGATGCAATACACTGACTGATATACCAATTAATATCTAACAGTTAATCTGCTGGCTTGTACTAAAGCCAACTCTTGTAAATATAAAAGAATTATACAATGGATAAGCATCTAGAAATTAATTGATACGTCAAAGTGAAATTATTGTCACACAAGTCAGTTGCAAATCTTCCACTAATGTTAATGGTTCATAATTGATTAATTTACAGAAACGTGTATATGAGGGCTATTTCATACAATATTCAAATGTGTAGCCATGTATATTCAACAGGAACCTGTAGCTAATGCCAGGTCTCTAAAAAAGGTACCTGTATGAAACACGTACTCAGGGCCAGTTTAAGGGACCTGCAGCTGGAGTGGGCCCCATAATTGTGGAGCCCCCCATCATAACCCTCCTCCTGCAAAAACATTATTAGTAGTAATATGAATATCCTATACTGTGAATAGGTTAGTTAGATTAGGTTACATTGTCCTGGGATAAGTATATGCCCCCCCCCAAAATAAAGCATTGCAGGAGCCCCCCAAAATTCCTTAAACTGGCCCTGCATGTACTTACAAATACAGCCATTAAAATCTCACCTTACATTTTCATTTTTTTGGTCACACATCTGAATAAATATTGTGCAAAGGTGTTTAGAAACTGAAACAAGTGGAAGAAAAATTCCCTCATTATGTAATACATTGGTCTGGTGCAACTCTTATGGAGGATAATAGTTGCCATTACATAAACATATACTCATGTTAATAGGTTAAGTATTCGTGCAGTTGATAAATGTGAAGCTAATATAATCAGGGGCAGTAAGAAACCATACAATTGGCTGTTGGCAGGACTAATCAGAGCGTCTAGTTTTCACAAGGGTAAAGTTTCAGAAAGATGTCGACTTTAGGCCTTTTGACCTAGATGAGACCTTGTACATGCCAGCCTTACATTCTGGCAAACAGACTGGAACTTTGAGTGCAAATCAGTAACATGTGCCCTTCACTAATAGAACACATGGCTTTAAAATTAAAATGCAATGTGATCGAGTGCTCCAGGATATTTTAACAGTTAAAAGAGAATTGCTCAGATAAAATGCTTAGGTCACATCTTTTATGTCCCTCTGCCCCATCCCACTTAAAGACCTGGACAAATTCAATTGTATTGTATTTCTTTAAAATCTGCTAAAAAAACAAAATGTTCAGTTAATTATTTCACGGTTGATTGATCTTGAGGAAATGAGGATGTTGTGTGTGTTTCTCTACAACATATGCCATTTATTAGATATATAGGTTTTGCAACATCCAACCAGCTTAAAAAAAGAGATGACTGGAAAAAAAATAACTTTGTAAATACAAAAACATAATCAAAACAGCAAAAATGCTTACAGAATCACCGAAATTTCTTATATACCCCTCTATCTATCTATCTATCTATCTACCCATCCATCCATCCATCCATCCATCCTATATATCTATTATAAACTTGCACTCACTCTTTTCTTCTCCACAGAAACATAATAAATGTATACTAAATGTCTCTAACAGTGCAACCCTATGTATGTCGTGTAGAAATAAGTCTTGCTCTTGTGTCAGTGTACACAAGGACTTACTCTTGTGTCAGTGTACACAGGATTTTTGCTTCAATAACCTTTTTATTCTAGCCATGAAACAACACCTGAAAGCCTGCAAGTGAAGCAACAGAAGCATAACCTGGCTTGATTTTAAAGAACTGTGAGTGGAAGGAGAAAACATATACTGTGAACTTTTATATAATCAGTAGTGGGAAAACTGCCATACCACACTTTATTGTAAGTTGTATTATAGTTTCAGAGGTTCTTAACCTGTTGGCTGTGGACACCCACGGGACCATGATGTCCTCACGGGGGGTCTGCAAAGGGTTGAAGGCTTCTCAGCCAACATGACAGGTGCCAAGACAAAGGCTGGCAGGCTTTGTGTATTGGTGTTCAATCTGTTCCAGCCACAAATTTGCAGAAAGAAGCTGAAGAAGTCTTCCCTACCCCTCCAGTACTTCTGAGGGAAGGTTTAACTTATAAAGATATAATGATAAAGAAATTAGGAGATTGGAAAATTAAAAAGAGGTCAGAATTGGAAAGCGAGGGGTTCAAAATGCATTGGTTGGGATACTTTCAACTTAAAGAAAGAGTGAAAGATGATCTAAAGAATTGGCAGTATAGTGGACAAATAACAGAACTAGAGAAAATACTGTCCCTGGTTTAAAAAAAAGGTTAAGAGCCACGGTTTTCTTAAATTTAACTAGTTTGTTTTCCAGATATGAAGATCTCTGTCCTTTCCATATAATAATTCAATATTTTCATAAAACAATAATATAATTAATTCAGTGTTCTCTTCATGGCCTGCATTAGGAAGAATGAAGGATATAACAAAGCCCTATCCATTTATCTGGAAATACATTTAGATTGTTCATGAAAATAGATGGTAGGTTTGAGTACAACTCGCAAAAATAGGTATGTTTTCAACATGCATCTAAAACTATACATTGTGAGAATGTGCAAATTTCTGAAGGAAGGATATTTTAATTCTAAGTAAATATGCATAGGATTGCCTTGTAAATTATTATATAATTAGATAGGACAGTAAAAAAAAGTTAAAGGAACTGTGTTTTTAATAATAGGCATTATTCACAAAATATGAATTACAGGATATAATAATAATAACAACAGCAACTTTATTTTTGTACCTTGCCTTTTGCCTATTAGGCAATCAAGGCGGCTCACAACAATTGAATATAAAACAAACAAATCCTAACGACAGTAATAACTTAAAAAAATTTACCTCCCCTTAAAAGTACATATTAACTATAATATAAAATTGCGCTAAGACAGCATCTGATGCACCTCTTATTGAAAAAGTGAGATACACTGGCAAGGAGTTCCACATCATGAATGGCTATCTATTCTTCCTTTTGGAATCCTGTGCTCCCTCTAAATCTGCTCCAGGTGGTCTATCTGTTCCACCAGCAGCTGCTGTTCTGGACAGGATATTTATTTTTTAATTACAAAGGCACAGTTATGAATCATAGAATCATAGAATTGCAGAGTTGGAAGAGACCACGAGGGCCATCCAGTCCAACCCCCCTGCCACGCAGGAAATCACGATCAAAGTATCCCCGACAGATGGCCATCCAGCCTCTGTTTAAAGACCGCCAAGGAAGGAGACCCCACCACGCTCCGAGGGAGTGTGTTCCACTGCCAAACAGCTCTTACTGTCAAAAAGTTCCTCCTAATGTTGAGGTGGAATCTCTGTTCCTGGAGCTTGCACCCATTGCTCCGTGTTCCAGTCTCTGGAGCAGCAGAAAACAAGCCTGCTCCATCCTCAGCGTGACATCCCTTCAAATACTTAAACAGGGCTATCATATCGCCTCTTAACCGTCTTTTTTCCAGGCTAAACATACCCAGCTCCCTAAGTCTCTCCTCATAAGGCATCATTTCCAGACCTTTCACCATTTTAGTTGCCCTTCTCTGGAAACGCTCCAATTTGTCAATATCCTTTTTGAATTGTGGTGCCCAGAACTGGACACAGTATTCTAAGTGAGGTCTGACCAAGGCAGAATAGAGTGGCACTATTACTTCCCTTGATCTAGACACTATACTTCTATTGATACAGCCCAAAATCGCATTGGCCTTTTTAGCTGCCGCATCGCACTGTTGGCTCATGTTCAACTTGTGGTCTACTAGGACTCCTAGATCCCTTTCGCACGTAGTCTCATTCAGCCAGGTCTCTCCCATCCTATATTTATGCATTTCATTTTCCCGCCCTAAATGCAGTACTTTACATTTCTCCGTATTGAATTTCATTTTGTTAGCTTTGGCCCAGCTCTCCAGTCTATCCAGGTCATTCTGAATTTTGATCCTGTCCTCTAGGGTATTAGCTACTCCTCCTAATTTGGTGTCATCTGCAAATTTGATAAGTATGCCCCTAATTCCCTCATCCAAGTCATTGATAAAGATGTTGAATAGCACTGGGCCCAGGACAGAACCCTGTGGCACCCCAGTGGTCACATCTTTCCAAGACGAAGAGGAGCCACTGCTGAGCACCCTTTGGGTTCGGCCGGTCAACCAATTACAAATCCATTGAACAGTTAACAGTGAAATACGCATCCATGAGAGTGAGTAACTGCAGAGAGCAAGTAAAAATACTGGTCTACATGCAATTACTGTATTTTATTGTACTAGTACAAAGAGTTGCACATTTGCAGAGTTAGCACAAAGGAGGTGTTTGATATGGTTGACTATGCAACAGATTTGCAAAGCAGATCACAACTTCTTGCACAATCTTTTGCTTAAGTGAGTAACTGTTTATGTACCCTCTTGCATGAATGCCTGTACAACTTGTTGCAATCCAGAACAACTGTGCTACTAGGAATTTCTACTCTCTTAGCACAAAGATGGCTTTAGACTTGTTATTATCACAAACTTTTAACGGGCAATTTTAACATCAAATTTAGCCATGTTTTATTGATACTTCATTTAATTATTGTTGCCTCACTTTTATATGTTATTTTAATTATTTTAATTTTTAAAGACTGTATGTGTGTTGGCACACTATATGGAAAAAGAGATAGAGAAAATGTATATTACGTATTAAAAAGCCACTATTGATACCATTTTAAAGAAAATATTTCTTTAACCAGCAGATGTCTCAGATATACAATCTGGAATGCACATGACCATCATGCTCTGACTGTATATTTCTCTGGACTCTCCAGAGAAAAAAACCCACTAAATTAATAATCAAAATGACTTTTTCTTCTATATTTCCATTTAAAAATCATCTATATTCAGCACCCATCACAATATATTGTGGAAATAAGACCCATATATTAATGTATACTTGTAATTACTTCTTTAATAATGGTATTATTTTATATGAGTGAAATTAGGAATAGAAGCGTTCCACAATGAGTATACTCAGTGACTACTGAATGCTGAGCGCCAGCTAGAAAGGAACAGGGACAAACCTCTGTGTGTGTGTGGGGGGGGGGGCGCGAGAGCGAGCAAGGCTATCTTGGAAGAATAGGAATGAATGAAACTAGCTTGCTCTGAACTGACTATGATTGAAGTTGTTCTGGTTTGATTCTGGCCAGCTGGGTTGCTCACTTTCACTGGTTCAGTTCCAGTCCATGTGGGGATATCTGAATACTGTCCACATTACAACAAAATTTTGCAACAGATTTCAGTTTGAGCAATAACTACAAAATAAAGTGGTAATACACTCACAACACAAGGGATGCCCTGTGCAAGACAGTGAAATCCATTAGTCTCATCTTTATTTCACTAGGCTGTTTACTAAGGGCTCGTCTATACGAGGGGAAAAAAACCCCAATTGCTCTGGAATAGTAGCAATTCACAACAGCTGTGACCTGTCTTAATGGTTAATAGCCCCGATAAACTTTGCATGCCCCCTAGACAGGATGGTGGCCATGAGCGAATTACTTGTGTTTTAGAATCTGCCACCGCCATTTTTTTTTTAAAAAAAACTGTTTACCATGGTGCGCACAAGTGATATTTCACATTTACAAAAGAAAAAAGAGAAATGAGATGAAAAGATAACGGTTTTATCGCCTTACCAATCTCTCGCTTAGCTGAAAATCCAGCATGACAGTAGCAGGCACTTGCCCTGTTTGCAAGCCCTGCCCCCATGCTCATCTGGCCAATCAGCTTGTGCTGCCTTGGTGCAGTGATGCGAATGCAACTATCTTAATGAGTGGACATTTACATCCCCTATGGAGCTTTTTAAAATCTCCGGGAAAAGCCATGAAGGCTTCCCTGATGGAATTCATGGTGGATTTGGCTGCCCCCCTTCCGAAAAGCAATAGCAACAACAATAATATTTCTATTTCTATACTGCTTATCAGTGTAAACCACTCACTAAGTGTTTTACAGTGTGTTAGCTAATTGCCCCCAACAAGCTGGGTACTCATTTTACCGACCTATGGAACGGTGGAAGGCTGAGTCAACCTCGAGCCCTGCAGGATCAAATTCACAATGTTGTGGCCGCAGTACCGATATTTAATCACTGCACTACCAGGGCTCCTTATAAGAAGATGCATTGATGCAAATTTCCATTTAGACAGATCGCCTTCCATGTGAATTCTATGAGGATTATTTTGACCATTTAGACAACCCATAAGTATGGAGAATTGCAGCCTGAAAGCACTATGCCTGCATTCTGCCTGCTACTGATCAGGCTTTGAAAATGATAGAAGGTAGGATATATCTTCTATTGGTCTTTCCACCCAATCTTTTCCCTTGTCTGCTGTGGGTTGCAACCACAGTCCTGCCTGTCAGAATAATCAAGAAGCACATGAGCAAAGTACAGCAATAACCTGAACTTTTCTTATGTCAAAATCTGTTTTCATTTCACTTCAACAGTCACGTCTAAAGACGGTATGTTCTGGTTCCTGTGTAGGACACATGGAATTTTGATATGATTTTGTGTCTAGGCTTAGGTTTCACTTGAATCCTCAAAACTATTTCCATATTTTGGTTTTGCTGATGACTGTAATACTTTATGCAGGCAAGTTTTCATCTAGAAATATGGTATCAACTTAAGATGCTATTCATCTACTACTTGTAAAAAAAATTCTCCCGAAGCAAACATTTGGTAGAGTTCTGACCTTATCTTACAAATAATGAATCACCAGCTACCACTGAGAGTATAAATGACTATTTTAAAGTAAAATAACTAAAGAAAAATACAGTACTATGCTTTAGCAGGAAACATTTCCCATCGGCTTGACAAAGTATGAAGTAGAAGAGAGGCTGGAGGTATAATAAAAATATTGGAGTTGATATGTCTATGAAAACCCTCAGTGCTTGGGACAGAAGGAAAGAATGAGAGCAAGAGCACAAACAGATAACATGGATGCAATTCGTATCATGGAAGACATACATTATTATGATCAAATTAAGTTAACTGTCCTCATTATAATTCCATCCCTTACTTTAGACTATACAGGTTGAGTCTCCCTGTGAATTCTGAAATCCACTCATATATTCCAAAATTGTCCACAAGGATGGCTGAGACAGTGACACCTTTGCTTTCTGATGGTTCAATGTACACAAAGTTTGTTTCATGCACAAAATTATTAAACATATTGTGCAAAAAAATTACCTTCAGGCTATATGTATAAGTTGCATAAAAAACGAAAATGAATTTCATATTTAGACTTGGGTCCCACCTACAAAATATCTCATCATGTATATGCAAATATTCCAAAATCCGAAATGCCTCTGGTCCCAAGCATTTCAAATAATGTACATGTTTTCTTAAGCTAGATATGCTCAAACACAGAATTTACGGGATTCACATTATGATAAACTGAAACCAGAACAGTGTCAGATTTTTTTCTTTAAAAGGAACTTTTCTAAAGTATGAGGGAAAATGATATTTCAGCCATTGTTTGTTGCATATCTGTTAAAAGTGAGTTTTCATTTCCTCACAGGTGTGTGAGTGTAGCCCTGAGAAATACACACATCCACATACACCATGGAAAATGTACTACATATTATAGGCGTGGGCCATTTGTGGCATGGGCCATTTTTGGCCCAACATTTCCCCAGTGAAACAACACAGCTGCATGTTTAGACAAATGTGTACCCAGGAAGTAAGGGGAAGTCACCTCTGAATTTAAATTCCTGCATTTTCAGCTAGTTTTAGTCAGTTTTTCACATATGGGCATAATCGGGCAACTGCACACCTAGGGGCTTCTGAGAGCATGATTAGGGTGATGGTGATAGAGGTGATGGGACAGGGAAGTCAAGGAAAACCCAACTCTCAGTGTAATTGATTGCACCACCCAGATCCTGAGAGTTGCCCACTTCCGTTGTAGAGTTAATTAATGATAGACTGCTTAGTTCTAGAGATTCTAGAGATTTCAAAGCAGTGTAAAATAATAATAACAGGAGCAACACTAAACATAGTACATTTAGATTGTTCATGAAAATACAGTAGATGCTAAGTTCCATTACGACTTGCAAAAACAGGTATGTTTTCAACATGCATCTAAAACTACAATGTGCAGATATCTCAAGGAAGGTTGATCCCTATAACAGGTATTACCACACATGTGGCACTAGAAGGAGATTCTCTCCAGATGACGTCAATGATAGAATAGATCTATAAAGGAGAAGACTCTTATTGAAAGTCCCAAGTTGTTTAAGGCTTTCTGAGGCCAAACTCACACTATGCAAATAATCCAGTTTAAATCGCCCTCCTATGAAATAATGGGATTTGTAGTTTGGTGAGGCACTAGCACTCTTTGGTAGAGAAGGCTAAAGACTTTGTAAAACTACAAATCTCAGGATTTCATAGGAAGGACCCATGGCAAATTATCCAGTTTCAAACTAGATTATTTGTGTAGTGTGGATCTGGCCTAAGTTTAACAATAAAACCTTAACCCTGGCCCATTAGCAATTAGGAGCAATTCAGTTCCATCAGCAGAGGTGTTATATGTTACTGGTAGGTCATAATTCAGAAGGTTAGTCAAAGCCTTTTGCACCAGCTGCAACTTCTAGACCAGAGGCATTATACCGATGTTGTCTCCTTGTTCACCACAGTCCCCATAATGGACACCACGACACTCATACAACAAATATTTCCTGAGGACATCACAGCCTTGTTCAAACACTGCCTCATCACAAGCTACTTCCAGTGGGATAACGAATTCTACGAACAGATAGATGGGGTAGCCATGGGCAGCCCCCTGAGCCCAGTGACAGCAAACTTTTACATGGAACATTATGAAAAGCAAGCCCTGGAAACAGCAACAAAAAAGCCCACAACATGGTTCTGATATGTGGATGACACTTTCACCATTTGGAACCACGGAGAAGAAGATTTGGTCTCATTCCTGAACCACCTGAACAGCATCCACCCAAATATCCTATTCATGATGGAAAAAGAGAAGGAAGGAACACTGCCATTCTTGGATGTCCTAGTTATTCGCAAACCAAACCAACAGTTAGGCCACAAGGTATACAGAAAACCCACACACACAGACAGATACCTACACAAGAACTCCAATCAGCACCCAGGACAAAAAAGAAGCACAATAAAAACACTGGTAGACCGTTCGAACCCACTACCTGGAGGATGAACTGAGGCACCTAAACTGGGCCCTACAGGCTAATAGATACTCCAGATCAGACATCACAAGAGCAGCCAGACCCAGAAAAACAACAACACAGGAATGAAGAAGAAAAACAGCCACCCAAAGGGAAGGTATTTTTACCATACATCTGTAGTAGCCATTTCGACTCTAATGTCTATTTGCTGAATGCTGTAATCTTACAATTACTATTTAGGGTCAGACTAGATAGCCCATGAGACTCTGGGACTATGCAAAGTCTTTTTCCTTTAACTCTCAGGCCTAGTCAATGTTCCTTACTAATCAAATTATGTTCCAGAAACATATGATATGCTGATGTAAACAAATTCTTTCTCCAATAGCGGTTGAACTGTACCTAAATGTTCCTAAGTTATCTTGCCTTGAACTATCAACAAATTGTCTCAAGAGAAATTGCTGACACCAAAGAGAAGGAGGAGGGAATTGTTTTTTGCAAACCGAAATTACTGTATAAACGCATTCTGTAATCACAGCTCTGGGTTCTGACTCTTTGGAAGATATTCCAGTCAGGCCCACTGGTGTAATAAAACTCACTTTCCAATCCGTGGGTCTGCTGTTCCATGATTTCTGCAACACATCAAAGGAGTCACAGACAGAATAGGGAAACTGACGAGGAAACACAACCTCCAAACAATCTATAGACCGACCAAAAAATAAAAAAAATAAAAAAAATTCCAAGAAATCTTACGCTCAGCGAAGGACAAAAGAGACCCGTCTCACAGCTGCAGGAGTTTACTGCATACCATACAGCTGTGGACAAGTTTACATAGGGACCACTAAACGCAGTGTGCAAACACGAATCAAGGAACATGAGAGACACTGCATTCTGGGCCAGCCAGAAAAATCAGCAGTAGCAGAACATGTTATAAAGCAACCTGGACACAAAATGCTATTTGAAAACAGAAATTCTAGACCAGGCCAACAACTATCATATCAGAATGCACAGAGAAGCTATTGAAATCCACAAACACCTGGACAATTTCAACAGGAAAGAAGAAACCTTAAAAATAAACAAAATCTGGCTCTCAGTTTTGAAATACAATAGAATCAAATTCAACACTTACAAAAGAATTCCACCCAGGGACAGGAGGATTCCCAGCAGATAATGGCCCATCAACCAACCATTAGCCAAACAGATACTAACAAGCCTTGCATTTCTATACCCAGAAACTAACCATTCAACTACACAAATTTACATATCCTCCCCAACAGGGGGTCACAGCATGTAAACTCCATACACACACCTACACAACCATTCTCTGAGGATGCCAACTACAGATGCAGGCAAAACATCAGAAAGAAACTATTCCAGAACTATTGTCCGTGAATAAATTAAGCCATACCCCAAACTTGCTGTATTCTCCTCTCCCACCAACAGCACTGCCAGAACCTCCCTTTCCTGCCTTTGCACAATGCCTCAGCTGATTTGCAAAGTCCCTCTGCATCCCTCCACTCCAAATTAAATGTTAGTAGCAGCAGCTACTACCGCAGCAACCACCAACTAGACTGCACCTCTCTCTATCTTCCTATCCTTGCAACAAAACCCCTCCACGTCTCCTGCTGTCCTGGCACCCAAATCAACCTGCACCACCTTAACAATTTTATTCCACCCCATCACCCCCCCCAACCGAAGTGAAAAGCACAGTCCCTGCCGCAGAAGTGGGAACAGTTCTTGGGCACACAAAACTTTCCCATCTTTGCCTCCCCATCACTCTGCCTGGCCAGCAACAACAACCTACATCTCCTGCTGTCCTGGCACCCAAACCAACCTGCACAACCTTGAAATTTTTATTCCACCTCATCTCCCCCAAACTGAAGCGAAAAGCAGTCCCAACCACAGTGGTGGCAATAGTTCTCGGGCACACAAAACTCACACCCTTGCCTCCTCCTCCCTTTGCCTGGCCAGGAACAACACTCCACATCTCCTGCTCACCTGGATCCAAATAGGTATGAATTGTTCACCATGATCTGGAGCTAATCATTGCTACACCACCTGAAAACTCCGATTGTCATTCAAATGTGGGGAAGGGAGAAGGACAAGTTGCTTATCTGTAACTGTAGTTCTTTGAGTGGTCATCTGTGAACCAACACAAATGGATTATTCCTATGCTCGTGCAGTGCACTTTGGAACCTTATAGAATAGTTATATAATGGTTTTCCATGATTTTTTTTTCCAGGCTGCGAGGCCATGTTCTGGAAAAGTTTATTTCTGACGTTTTGCCTGCATCTGTGTCTGGCATCTGTGTCTGGCATCTTCAGATGCAGGCAAAACGTCAGAAATAAACTCTTCCAGAACATGGCCTCGCAGCCCAGAAAAAAACCTACGAAAAACCTATGGATGCTGGCCGTGAAAGCCTTCGACTTCACAGTTATATACTGCTTTTTGGCGGTAGCTCCACCCATCCCAATGGTTCCCCTCAGGCATTCCTGCTCATTTATCTCAGTTCCAAGGACGCCATAATAACAGCATCGCAACTTTACAAAACAGCAGGACAACGAGGGGAGGACGGGATGGTTTGTGTGCGTTCACAGATGACCACTCGAAGAACTAGTTACAGGTAAGCACCTTGTCCTTCTTCACAGTCTCTGTGACTCACACAACTGGGATACTAGCGAGCTTTCTCACGTGAGGTGGGATTATTATGCCCAACTAGGAAAGAAAGGACAAGGATCCAGTGTACCAGTGAACCACAAGTAAATTTATTGTAATGTAGGTAAGCGAACAGTTCTCCCAAAAGCAGCAGCATCCCTAGACCTGCAGTCAAATCTGTAATGGGAGATGAAGGTCAAAGGAGTAGACCAAGTAGCTGCCTTGCAAACATCCTCCAAAGGATCACCGGAGAGAAAGGCAGCCAATGCAGCTACTGCCCTTGTTGAATGAGTTCGAATTGGAGAGGGGAGTGGACTTCGAGCCAGTTTGTAGGTCAAAGAGATAGCGGAGGCAATCCACTTGGATAGGCACTGTGGGGAGACCAGGAAGACATGGTGGGAAGCAGAATAGCAGACAAAAAGATGATGGAGCAGTCCGCTGAACATAAAATGCAAGATCCTGACAAACATCCAGTGCATGGAACGCATGTTCAAAGCCATAAGACTGGTTCTACATCAACACATGCATTACTATGGATTGGTTGAGGTGGAAACTGGAAACAACCTTTGGTTAGAATGACATGTCCAGTTGGAGTACTACCTTATGTTTGTGAAAGACCAGGTAAGGTGTGTCTGAGTACAATGTACACAGTTCTCCAGCATGTCTAGCTGATGTCATTGCCACAAGGAAGGCTTTCCAGGACAGGTAAAGCAGGGGACCAATCCACTGAAAGGACCTCGTGCAGTACTGTCAGTATTGCTTGTTGGCTGCTGAGGCAAAGAGATCGACCATTGGAGTCCTGCAACGGCAGAAGAGAGAGAGGACCACTAAGCAGTGGAGCATCCATTTGTGAATTGTAGAACTGGAGCAGCTCAGTCTGCAAGAATATTGTCCTCTCCAGGGAGGTGAAGAGATTGGAGAAAAGCGTTCCTTGGTATGCACCAGTTCCAAATCTCTAGAGTGGTCAAAAGTAGAGTGGAGGATTTTGTCCCTCCCTGCTTGTTGAGATAATACATTACAGACATATTGTCTGTAATGAGGAGATTCTTGCCAGTAACCAGGGATTCGAATGACCTCAGCGCCTTCTGCACAACCTACAGCTCCAAGGTGTTGATATGGAGCTGGCATTCCTCCACAGACTAGTTGTCGACAGAGAACCAACTGAGATGAGCCCCCCACTCCTGGAGGGAGGCATCCATTGTGAGGATGACTTGAGGTTGTGGGGGGGTTGAATGGAAGACCTGCAAGTACATTCGCCGGATCCAGCCATCAATCCAGGGATTGTTGAACTAATCTCAGCATGGTTAGGAGCTTTCTTGGGGAGTCCTGTAGTGGATCAAAGACAGAGAGGAACCATGAATGTAGGGGATGGAAACAGAGCCTCATGAAGGGGGTCACAGATGTGGTTGATGCCATGTGTCCCAACAGAACCTGGATGGACCGGGCAGGTAGGTGACAGGACCTGCGGCACTAGTGGATGAGTGCCATCAGAGCACACAACCTAGTTTTCGGAAAGTAGGTGGCAGCAGTGATGGAATCCAAGGAAGCCCCTATGAATTGGACAGTCTGACATGGATTGAGCTGTGATTTTTCTGTGTTGATCACCAGACCGAGGGAGTCGAGGAGTTGCAAAGTCACAACGATATCCTGGAGAAGTTGGCAACGCGAATTGGCAACCAAGAGCCAGTCATCGATGTATGGAAAGATGATGACTCCCTGCTGGCGAAGCCAGGCTGCCACCACTGCCATGCACTTGGTGAATACCCTGGGTGCGGTTGTCAGGCTGAAGGGCAGGACAGTGAACTGGAAGGTGTGGCCGCCGATCTGAAAGCAAGAAATTGTCTGTGGGATGGGTGGATCCCAACGTGGAAATACACGTCCTTCAAATCAATGGGAGCAAACCAGTTCCTCTTTTGAAGGAGAGGCAGGATAGATGACAGGGTGACCATGCGGAAGAGTTTTGGGAGGATGTATGAATTCACACTCGGAGATCGAGGATGGACTGAAGCCCTCTGTCTTTCTTGGCCACAAGGAAGTACCCCAAGAAGAAGCAGACATGTTGAAACAAGGGAGATACTGGTTCGATGGTTCCCTTCTGGAGGGTCTGCACCTCCTCGAGGAGAACTGGAGAAGGGAATGTTACACGAATTCGACCTGTCAGAGGATAATCCTCGAATTTGATGGAGTACCCCTCCCGGATTATTTGCAACATCCAGCGGTCCATCGTGATGGTTGATCAGGCCTCATAGAATAAAGATGGGATCTCCGAATCACACTCCCAGATGGAAAGGATGGAAAAAGTCAAAGGTGATGCTTGGATTGGTCCTTAGCGTGTGGCTTGAACTGCTGGAGGAAGTGGGATGTGGAGGATTGGCACTCACCTGTGGGAAGGAGGTGGACTGAACACCAATGTGAGTAAATAGATCCCTGCCCACTGGTATACCCCGGGAAATGAAAGGGGAATGTGATGGCATGTCGTACCTCCTGGCTGTGGTCCACATCTTCTGTGTAAACTCCAGTTTCTCATCTGTCGACTGACGGAACAGACCCGAGTGGTCGAAGGGCATATGTTCTATTGTTGCGTGGGTCTCTGGTGAAAGGCCAGAGGACCTGAGGCACGCGTGTCGACGGAGAGCGATGGAGCCTGCGATGGATTTAGCAGAGCAGTTGGCCACATGGCAGGAAGAATTAATTTGTTGGCTGGCTAAGGAATGTGCCTCAGCCTGGATGGTGTAAGTAAGATGTTTCTCCTTGTTGGGGAGCCAGTCTAGGAAGGGTGAAATACAGTCCTACAACACCTGCTGATACACCCCCATGCACGCAGATTAATTAGAAATGTGGAAACAGGGCTGCAGAGGAGCATAGCTTTTTTGCCACTACATCCAGCTTCTGGCCTTCCATGTTAGCTGGGGTCACCTGGGAGCGTTGGAAGGTCTGAAACTGAGAGGCTTCAACGTTCACTGAATTCAGCTCTGGGTGCTCCAGGAGCCAATCAATTTCTTTACCAAATGTCCTGTACAGACGGTCGATCCTCCTAGACATCGAGGGAAGTGAGGAAGGAGTCTCCACAAGCCCTTGGGCAGCTTCAGAAGAGAGGGCAAGATGGATAGAGTTGCTACTGGTGGGGTTTTCGACTTGATCCTGTTGTATATTGGATCCAAGGGATCCGATTCTTTTTGAGCAGTTTTAAGATCCAGGGCGTATCTGCTCAGAAAACGCCCACACATCATTGGTTGGTGAGGAAGAGTCATAATCCACCAGGTAAGATGGGTAGCAAGGCAGGTCAGATGAAGAAGATCCCTCAGATGGAGATGGAGGAGGGGATCTACTTCGGTCTCATTGGTCCGGGAGAAAAGAATGTGTGCGAGGAGGGACCGGAGGAGGGCAGTCTGGGAGAGGACCCAGTGGTTCAGGTGTCAGGCACTGAGACATAGCCTGAATCATGGCATCCTTCCATATAGGTCTGGTCAGTTCAGGACGGCAATGCCAAATTGGGATGTATGAAGTATGAAGGACCTGGCCGGTGAATGAACAGTCCCGGGGTGGAAATCCAGAGAATCTGGATGTGATGGGATGTCATAGATGGTATCCTCCTCCACAAAGTAGTATCCCCTAGTCTTGTCAAAGCGGAGTTCACTGTGGCAAGGACAGTAGGAAAGGGGAGACTGGGTCATCTCTGGATTCGACTTGAGGTGCACCACGCACCCCCAGGAAACCTTTGTGTTCTGATCTGGAGGAAAAATGCACCGGAAACTTTGTAGATGGAGACCTCTACCTGGAACAGTGTGGGGATGAAGACCGGGATAGAGAGAGTGCATAGCCCACTATGTCCTAGTGGGGGGAGTCAGTGACTCCAACAGCGTGGAACCTGAGGAGTTCCTCCTGAGAGTCTGCCAAGGGAGGAGAGTGTTGAAACAGAGGGTTCTGAAGTGGTGGAGACTCAACTGTCTCACCCTCTGAAATTAAAGCCTTGCCTACATTGACTATGTGAATAGAACCTGCAGGAGAAGGGTCCCAGGGAGGAGTCAGGACATGGACCAAAACAGCCACAGATGGCACAGTAGAGTGATGAGAGGATCTGTGCTCTGAGAAGTGCTTGACATGCCTCTTCTTCTTTTTCTTCGTCTCCCTTCCCGTCTTCGAGGGACCGGCCTGTGGCCGAGTCAGGGCAGAAGAACCCCTACGGTTCAAGGGGCTGGGTTCAGGAGCCGAATCCAGATGATTGTGTTTGTCGGGACTGGAAGAGCTCATATGGGCCCATTTGCAGGCCAGAGAACGACAATGGGTCAACTCGCCCAGATCTTTCGGGGGCACTGAGACCGTTGCAGAAGGAGGCACGGATGGCTTCAAGGCCTGCTCATAAAGAAGAGCCTTCAGGCATTATTGTTGATTTTTATCGGCCGGGTGTGTGTGAAAGCATTGCAGTGAAGGCAAGATAACACATTGTGCAACTCACCCAGGCAAAGGAGACACTGGGAATGCCCATTGGAGCCTGGCAATTTGGCCCCACACTCTGCACACCTTTTAAGGGAAGCCAGGGGAGCCATGGTGAATTATTAACCAATGAAATCGTCAGACAGAGAGCAGAACCGTGAACAGACCAGAGTCGTAGCTGCGAGTCAGAGTAAAAACAAGCCACAGGAGCAAACCGATGAAGATCCAAAAACAGTCCAAGTCCGTTGTAGGAGAAAATCAGCCGAAAAGTGAAATCCAAAAAACAGTCTAAAGCCAAACTGTAGACAAAAACCATGAAAGAACTATCGAGTGCAGAAAGAATGTTCCTAGGTGTTGCTAGCATGGCGGACGAAAAGTAACTGAGGTAAATGAGCGGGAATGCCTGAGGGGAACTGTTGGGATGGGTGGAACTACCACCAAAAAGCATTATATAACTATTCTAGAAGGTGCTGAAGTGCACTGCACAGGAATAACCCAGTTGTGTAAGTCACAGAGACCACGAAGAAAAAACAGGCGATATTGTTGGCTGGAGTGGAGGAAGAGAAGGGAGAGGACTAGGATGGGGTGGGTGTGGGGGCAGAGTCAGTCTTCCCATCAGAGTGGAGGGAGGCAGAGGGACTTTGCAAATCTTGCAGAATCATGGTGGTGTGGAGACTGAAGTTTTGCCAGACAGGAGGAGGGGAAGGAGAAGGAGGACAAGGTCTTGCAGTAACAGTACTGTAGACGTATTCCAGCAGTAGCTAGAAACCACGAATAATCAAATCTGGGAAAGTGAAATTCGCAACTATGAAGGAACGACTGTATTCTCTGGTGACTCCTTTCTAGATGCTCATCCATCTGTTTCAGAAGAAACAGTTCAGGTTTTAACTGTTGTATCTTGATCTTCAAAATTCTCTGATCAATATATGTATTTGTACCCAGTATTTTTTAGCCTTTTCACAAGTCCACCTAATGTGGTAAAATGACCCTATTTGTTTTTCACATTTCCAACATACATTTGAAGTTCCCTTATACATCTTAGACAATTTCTCAGGTGTCATATGCCAATGATACATTGTTTTCTAAAAGTTCTCTTTAAGATCATACCATAAATAATGTAACATAAATAACATAAATGTTAAACCCTTTGACTACATTCTTTCCGATTGTTTCATTTGTATAACCAAAAGACCTATAGATATGGTTAATTGTAAGTAGAGCCAGCAACAAAATGCTACATTAAGGGCTGTTCTTGTTCAGTGTTTAAACTCACTAACAGGGTCCACTACTAGTGTTATATACCATAAATATATAAGCAAATATAGTTACTGCATACTTTGTAAAAGAGCTTACTAAATTGAACTGAAGAGGTAACATGAGAACTCAAGACAAAAGACATAGTCATCTATTCTCTATTCCTCTACAAATAAAACAATAAAAATAATATTTCTGAACTCTCAGAAAAAAGTACTTTGTATCTACTTATTCTTCAAATTTCAGTAAACCATTAAATGCAAGCTACTTTTCTGTTGTTCTTAGCCACCAAAACGCTAAGAACTAAAATATACTTCAAGGTTCAGGAATTAAGTTCAGGTTGTGTGTGTGTTTTAGAGAATGTGCTTAAATAGAACATGAATTAGAAATGCTTCCATCTGCAGAAAAAAGTTGCAGACCACTACTCTGACAAATGTGTTAACATTCCTGGCTTGTAATGGATGCTATCACAGTATTACTATCTAGATTTTTGTTTATTTTTCAGCACATTGGGGCCTGAAAATCATGCTGTCTTATACTTCTGTTATTCTGTAACCTTAACTATTATTCCTACTGTGTAAAAGCAAAGCACAAATTTAAGGTGACAAAGCACCAGTTGGTGGATGTGAAGTACACTACGAAAGTAGAAACCTCTAAAAGCTGCGTAACCATTATGGAAGAACTGACCTATATGAAACTGCTACCATGGTTCACAAATTTATTGTCAGGTTCCAGCCTCTAGCTGTTCTCTGATTGTTCTAAATACTTGACAAACTGAAGCCTTTTCACTTTCAGTTGAAATTGCCTCATCTCCCTGTCAGAGCGCCATGGGGGACTCCATTACTTTTCCGACTTCTTTCCCCTACTGACAAGTCATTTAGCTGGCTTCTTGTTGTGAAGGCTGTCCATGTCAAATTAGCCAGGGCCCCTATTGTCCTTATTACCACTCGAAAAGCCATCATGAGTAATGCTACGGGGTCCCTCAGTTGTCATCATTTGTCAGAAAGAAAGGGAGTGTGGTTACATATAGTTGACAGGTAATTTCAGTGTCTACAATTACCCCAATTAGTCTTGTCATAAACAATTCGATAAATGCACACCAATATAAACAGATAAACACACCAAGGTCTCTCGCTATTAATGTCGTGTAATGGGTAAATCAGTGATATAATGCTATATTTTATTTATTTCTGTAAAGTATCCTCAGCTGTATGCTGGCAGTTGCTACCTGGTCAGCACAAATTGTACTATCTTCTTTCATTAGCTCATCACTACAAGAGAATATGAAAAGCTGTGACAAAATTCATTTGGAGAGGAAAAAAAGGAGCAGATTGCCTAAAGCAGGTGTTATAGCAAAGATAAAACAAAGGTTTTCACTTCAGCACTGCAATGGCTTTTGAAGTGATTAGTATGTTAAAAAATATACAACAAGAAACACTTAAGAAGGAGGGAAAATACACTGATTTGGAAATAAGAAGCATCTGATTTTTTTTAAAAGCTCTATTGGTAGTGCAACACATATTTAACAACATACATTAAAGGTGGATACTGAGAACCAATTATTTTATTCACAGCATTAGCACAATGTTCTTCAGCTTTAATCTTACAAAAAATGTAGGAGTTATAGACCCTAAAAGCTAGAATATGCTATTCTTCAGCGGAGCACAGCAGAATTTAGAACTATTTGGTTAGAACTTTAACAAGTTCAATATAGCTGACAGTTGAGTGATGCTATGTTTTTTCTATCAACTGTTGTTTCATAGTGTAATACACAGCTTTTTTAATGTAGTACACCACAATGGTACAGCACTGTCTTAAAAGACTGTTAAGCTTATTCTTGTAAACTGCACAAAACAGTCCAAATCTCAGCATCTCTTGAGCCTGCTGCACTCTGTCTCCTTGCTGACCATAGACTTAAGTGACGGGTAGAGATCCCAAAAAGAAGCATGTTGTTGTAGGTAATTGCTTTTGGCAACTATTTGTTCAAGCTCAAGATTTTTTTTTAACCAACACTAAGAACCCAACAGAAAACAGGACAGGTCTCCCTAATGAGTAATCTATTTTAGCACAGTCTTGTCTAGGCATGACAGTTTACGGAGAGGCTTGAAAAACTCGTAATTACCAGTGTTACAGGGCAATTAATGTATATTACACTGCACTACTCATGGCAGCAACTGTCATTTTCTCAATAAAAATGAGTACTCTTCAGCTAAAGGTGACATTAATTGGGACTTTAATGACTATGCAGAGGAGCTGAAGCCAAATATGAACAAAACAGCGATTCAATGAGCAACTTCAGAAACGAGAAAATTGTACTAAAATGAGATTAATTGCTGTTTAGAAAAAGGAAAGAACCTAAAAAGCTATTAAATTGCAGGGTTTGGGTGCCCGGGTGATGGTTGTGATGTTAATCTTGCATTCTCACAGCAGGCAAATATTCACTAAATTCAGAGCCTTTTGACAGCAGGAAAAATCATGTATGCTTAACTTCAATCCATCAAAAATATATTTCAGCTTTTATCAGTGTTCTAAATACTTCTGCAATTTCAAAAATTACTGCTCCATTCCTTGGCTGTCATCATGCAAATGTGAACACTGTCAATATTGCTGTGAAAAATTCCTTGGCTTCAAAAGGCTTACTTTGGTGATAAAGAAAGAAAAATGTGAAGATTAGAATTGCAAAACACACTACTAATACAACAGAAAGCAAACAATATGAATGTAATGTTTAAATTGTGGAAACTGCTAAAATAGAAAATGATGGGATGTTTGTGTGTGTGTATATATATATATATGAAAACTAATTTCTGATAATTTTTCAGAACCTATACATTTATATAGCTAATTATTTATTATAAATAATTAGGACATAATTTTGCAGCTCAGCTTCAGGTAATGCAACCATTAAGACAGTTGTTCTATGGCTTCTAAAAGCCTTTATCCCTTCTACTTAATACTTGAAGCAATTATAAAATAGCTTTTTCTTAGTTCTTTCAACTGTCATGATGACTATACAGTATACATAAAACATCACATTTAAACTATGACATATAAGAAGGATAAACATTAGTCTGACTTCCTTAGAAGTTTTGTCTTCAGAATCTAGAAATTTTAAAATAAAAAAAATAGTTTAGACATTGGAGGTAGCATATGGATTCTTTACATGTGTTAACCTTCATGCATGTTCTGAAAGAGTTGTAGCACTCAACAGAAAAGCAATGGCATGATGGTATTTCACAGTTTCCTTTTCCATAATCAATTCTGTTTGTTCTGCATTTTAATAATTAAACAGTTATCTCATCTATACAGAATGAATCTCAGGACACATTAATGAACATATACCTCTGGCTATACCCAAGGACTGCATCCAATAAATGATATAGTTCAGGGGTTTTTAAAACCCAGGGGGTTGAGGGGTTCCATGTGTGTGGACACACCTTATAAAATATTTTCCATTATTAAGATTTCTAATATTAACCATTTGACTGCACATTTATGAAAAATCAAATAGGGTAGTGATGTATTCAGATGAATTTCTAAACAGTAAAGCTTTAAAAGAATCATTTAGAAGGTTTGCATATAAATTCTACATTACGGCAGATTCATGAATAAGAAACATTGCTTTAGCACAATATATGTGCATAAGAAAAACCCTGAGCAAACCTTTATCTCACTTGTTCTGCCACTTTCCTGCTACTGAGAGAAATACTTTACTTATGTTTACTTCCAGTTTTAAAGGAAGCTTGTTTATGAATAAACTAAAGCTTGGTCAGTTTCAAAAAAAGGTTTATAACATGTGATTTGGAGAATGTCCAAACCAGTTAGTAATTACTGAACTACTGGACACTGCTGAAAAAGATAAGCATCATTCAGTGTTGATGTTTCAATGCATCCAGTGAGAACACCTAACCAGAGAACTGTTCACATACTTCTCTCAAGTTTATTTATTGCATCTAGTCAGAATATATGCTGACTTAAACCCTGTTCAGTTGTTTTCTGCATGTAGAAGAGGGCAAATAGGCCATACTGTTGGACTCATCAAATTAATATGCATAGCACTCAGCCTGGCCTCTGGATCTTCACATTGCTAGGATATCTGCATTAGTAAAGCACAAACATGGGCAACGGTCATAGGTAGGGTTCTGCATATTTGGAAGCCTAGGCTTTCCTGATGCAGACATCCATGCTAGTGCTATACTCAGGGCCACAAGCATGATCTGGCTGTCTGCTTCTGTACTCTTAGAAACAACTTGAAAAGAAAGATTAAATCAGTCTCCAATGCAAATGCTGATATGCCATTCTGTAGCCACTATATGGTTGTATTTCCTCCATTATCTCCTAACAAATTGGAAAGCTAGGCCAAAACAAACAAAATGAAGTGTAAAAGGGAGAGGCGTAAGGTACTACAGTTAGGCAGAAAGTAAAATAAAATGCACAGATATAGGATGGGTGCACCTAGCTTGACAACAGTATATGTGAAAGGGATCTAGAAGTCTTAGTAGACAACAAGTTGAACATGAGTGAACAGTTTAATGTGGCAGCTAAAAAAGACAATGCGAGTCTAGGCTGCATCAATAGGGAAATGGTGTCTAGACTGAAGGAAGTAATACTACCACTATGATCTGCTGTGGTCAGACCTCACCTGGAATACTGTGTCCAGTTTTGGGCACTGCAATTCAAGAAGGATATTGACAAGCTGGAACATGTCCAGGGGAGGGAGACCAAAATGGTGAAAGGCCTGGAAGCCACACCCTAGGAGGAGTGGCTTTAGAGAGCTGGGTATCTTTAGCCTGGAGAAGCAAGGTTAAGAGATGACATAAAAGTCATGATTAAATATTTGAAAGGATGTCATATTGAAGAGGGAGCAAGCTTATTTTCTGCTTCTCCAGAGACTAGGGCACACAGCAATGGACTCAAACTACAGGAAAAGAGATTCCACCTAAACATTAGGAAGAACTTCCTGACAGTAAGAGCTGTTCGGAAATGGAATACACTGCCTTAGAGTGTGGTGGAGTCTCCATCTTTGGAGGTTTTTAAAGAGGGCTGGGTGGCTATCTGTTGGGAGTGCTTTGATTGTGTAATCCTGGATGGCCCTTGTGGTCTCTTCCTACTCTGTGATTCTATCTCTTTTTTCCCTTGTGAAACTGTTATCATTTCATCATTGGCTTGGCTTGGCTTGGCTGGCTTTTCTTCGCAAACGAAGATTAAGCATGGTGTCCAAGGCTGCAAGCCTGTGCACTCTTTTTTTTAAAAAATATATTTTTATTAGTTTCCATATAAAGCATACAATCCACACTCGCTTACATCCTAATATATATCCGATCTTGATCCTCTTCCAAACTCCCCCCCTCCCAGTCTACCCTCTCCCCAAGCCTGTGCACTCTTAATTAGGATAAAATCCTGTTGAATTTTGTGGGATTTAGTTCTGAGCAAAACTACAAAGGACGGAACTGTAGATACATTCAATTACTTTTTAAGGTTCTGAATGAAATTTTCTGTAAACATAGCTATCAAGAATGATTATACTTCTGGATGCAAAAGAAATGAACTTTAAAAATCTGGTCCCAACATAAATGGATAATACATCAGAGTCATATATTTGACTATCAATTTTAAACTGGGGAAATAAGAGGATAAATTGACTGGAGTACTGGTATTCATAGAAATCAAAGTTGATTTCAAACTGATTTCACACTCACCCCCATAGGGGCTTCTTAGTCTAACTTGTACAAAGAACAGTTCCTGTACAAGAGTATTTGCTAAGCCATTCTCGTCCCCCACACCAGCCATTCTCTCTTCTCCAGACATGGTAGCCATGGCCAACAGGATTTTTAGGGAATTCTGAGGAAACTGTCATGTACTTGCATTCCCATATGCAGTGACCAGAAATTTCAGAGTTTATCAGAAAACTTTATTGACACAGAAATCCAGAAAGTAAACCATACAAGGTTGTTGCTCAGAATTGAAACTTAAGAGGATACACAGTATAATAAAAGCATATTATAACCTAGCTAATCTGGCAGGCTTCCACACTATTGGTCTCCCCTCATCCCTGCCATCACTCCCCATACAACACCCAGCCCCCTTTTCCCAAGCCAATTTTGCAGCTGCCATCTTATCTCCCCCTTACTACTAGAAACCATTACTACTCCTTCCACCATTGGCAAGAAACATTCGTTAACAAGCACAGACAAAGGAAAACACAATTAACATCAAGAGTACAGAACAATACAGAAAATAGCAGGAACAGGCAACTTCAGGAGCTGATCCTGACAGTGATGTACAGATGGTAGATCAATCTTGCTACACGAGGGCCAGCGCAGTCAAGTCAGATATGGCGATGCTCTTTCAGAGCCCTTTCTAATAACGAATGGAGTGAAGCAAGGTTGTGTTCGTGCGCCAACTTTATTTACAATATTCTTCAGCATGATGCTCCAAAGGGCTATGGCAGAGCTTGAAGAAGACGATGGCATCTTTATACGTTACCGTACTGATGGTAGCTTGTTTAACTTAAGCCACCTGAGGGCTCGCACCAAGACTCTAAACTATCTAGTCTGTGAGCTGCTCTTCGCTGATGCTGCTGCCCTTGTTGCCCACACAGAAGCAGCTCTGCAGCGCCTAACATCCTGCTTCGCAACAGCGGCAGAGCTGTTTGAGGTGGAAGTCAACCTGAAGAAAACAGAAGTTCTTTACCAGCCTGCACCACAGGACGAACACCATCATCCCCACATTGCCGTTGGCAAATCTGTGCTTAAGTCTGTTCAGCAGTTCACCTATCTGGGAAGCATCATCTCCTCAGATGCCAAGATTGACAAAGAGATCGATCACAGATTAGCAAAGGCACATAGCACATTTGGAAGACTTTACAAAAGAGTCTGGAGTAATAAACACCTGAGGTGAAGCACAAAAATCAGTGTGTATAGAGCCATTGTACTGTCTAGTCTCCTTTATGGATCTGAAACATGGGTCACCTATTGCCACCACTTATGACTCCTCGAACGGTTTCATCAGCGGTGTTTGCGCACAATCCTAAATATACACTGGACTGGCTATGTGACAAATGTTGCTGTCCTTGAGCAAGCAGGGATCACCAGCATTGAGGCCATGATACTGAGAACACAGCTGCGCTGGGCAGGGCACATTTCTAGGATGGAGGACCATCGCATGACTCGCCACGGGTCAGCGTAAGAGGGGTGCTCCAAAAAAGCGATACAAGGACTCCCTGAAACAACATCTCAGGCTCGGCCAAATTGATCACCAACAGTGGTCTGCCCTGGCTTCCCATCGGGAGGCATGGAGACGCACTATCCACAATGCTGTAGTCTTATTTGAGAACTCACGCCGAACAAGTCTTGAAGAGAAACAACAATGCAGAAAGAATCACAACCCAGAAACTTCAACAAGGAAACCTTCTGCTGTGCTTTCTGCAACTGGACTTGTCTATCTCGGATTGGCCTTTTTAGTCATCAGCACGCTGGCAGAAAATGCGGGATGAGTCCTTCATGAATCTTCGTTCGTGAAGAAAAGCCAGAGAGAGAGAGAGAGAGAGAGAGAGAGAGAGAGATCAATATCAACTCATATTTCTCTGGCTGACTTACAGTAGATTCATGAGTGTTTCTACTTAAAAAAAAAAAGAATAAAAAATCCCAGCCACCAACCCAAATTTCATTTGCATTAAGCAGTCTATATGATGTCTTGTCTATATGGCTGAATCTTACAAAGGCTCTTCTTTGAGTGGCCCCACCATAGGAGTTATGGTAGAGGGCTATTGGGGGAGGGCTGTTTTGATGGTGGCATCTTGGTTTGCTTGTGCAATTTCTCAACACATCTCTCCCTGCAAGAACCACTCAAGCCAGGTGTTCATGAAATAGGTAGGTCAGAGTCGGCTTCCTGTTCTTCTCTTCTGCCACCGCTGCCTCTGTTCCCTGGGTAACAATGCCAGGAAAGCTATGGGATCTAGACTTAAGTCAGTTCCAGTGCCAACAATTGGGGTGTTTCATACATTATGATTTAATTATACCGAAATGAAACTCCATGCGAGACAAAATTTGTACATGGAATGCAAAAAGTATAGTTTAGGTCTCACTCCAAGCATGTGAAGACAAACAGACATTAGGAATTTTTTATTCGTTTCTCTGTGCTTGTTAGGTGTAGCATTATAAATATAATTCCATCCATGCATACAAAAAATATGCATGATATAATACAACAGGACTACTCTTTGTGTGTAAAATGGTACATATATGAAGAAAAGGGAAGAAAATGACAGTCATAGTTAATGGAATTTACATAGGATGGCAAGATGTGCACACACTACTTCAAAGAATGGGAGTTCAAAGAATGCTATTTTTGCCTTCTTGGAATGAATTAAATGCAAAACAGCCTGCAGAAACAAGAAAATTGTGTCAACATACACCCCTCCAACGGATCCCTCCAAGAGGACTGGATCTAGGTTTTGGCAAGTGTAACTGAGATAGTAGAATGGGATTTCTGCAGTATCCTGCTCCCTTCAAACCCCTGAAAATGCTACACAGAAGGTCTGGGAACCCCAGAGAATAGGCTGAGCTCTGTCATGTGTATGTGTCAGGACGACTTCAGAAAACTGGGGTGATGTACCTGCTGTGGGCTAAATCCTTTTGCTAGCAGAAGGCAGATTGTGGAGCCATCCCACAATATTTAAGAGTAGTACAGCTAAGTTTAATAACACTGTTTCAAATATTCAATATTTTATCTTAAGCTCTAGGCACACACGTCTAAATGTTTATAACAGCATGATGTTTGTGCAGGAATCCACAATCCTTCACATGGTGAAAACCTTTGGGATAGGATGATTTAAAGCAGGAACTGGTGCAGGAGGAAAGCATTAAGGTCTCCTAACACTGTGGCCCTGATTCAATCTCTCCAGCTGCTTTTAAGCAAAGAAAAGACATTGGGAGATCTGCTTACAGATCTGCTATGTCGAATCTTATTTGATTCTAATTGTGCATAGCATTGCAAGCTAACTATTGTTGTGCAACACAAATTGAAAGAGAAATAGGAAAACTTCAAAGAATGGCTTTTAAGATTACCCAAAGACCCTACCATGATCTTAATTCTCTAAAGTAATATATTTTTAAAATAACTTGCTTCCTGACTATTTTCTTTTTTAAAACCTTGGATACAATGATATTATTCCTCACAGACCTTCAAAGACACACAAAGGTCCTGCTTTTATGGGAAACTGTGTACTTGCTCTCTGGTTAAGGACCAAAACCCCCTGTATTGTGTGAATATTCTCCTATGTATGAAAAATACAGAAGTCAGTTTTTAGTTATGTCTGTTAATTGTTTTTCTCCACTTTTACGTTCACCATACCAATGCATTTAGAATTTTTTTAAACATACAGGCTGCACATCTGTGAAATCATGGCACTTAGTTCTATGCCAGTGGAAACTTTCTTCCCACTGTGGCCCTGTCGGCATCCCCAAATTGCGATTTGATCATGATTTCCTGCGTGGCAGGGGGTTGGACTGGATGGCCCTCGTGGTCTCTTCCAACTCTGCAATTCTGTGATTGTGAAATCTGCTTCAGAGAGTTCGGGGACACAGAGATGATTGCAAGGAAGGAGAGAGAAATGTGAAGTCCTGTTTCACAAGCACAAATTTTCTCACATGACTCGAGATGTAGTTTTTGTTCTTTTTGTGGAGCTCCCTGTTTGAGTTTGGGCAAATCTCTCTCATTCACACTAAACAATATCCCGAAGTTGCTTTTTAAGTAGGATAATAGGTAATGCTTCACTGAAGTTTCAGTACCTAAAAACTTTCCTGAACAGGTTGGATGCTAAAATGTTTGGATGTTAAAATGATGAAGTAAAAAAAAATAATAATCAAAAGTTGATATTAATAAGGACACTGTGTGAACCAATGCAACAAGTAAAATAAAAGTGTTAAGAGTAACAATGAAAATGTTAAGATCTTACAAAATACCATAATTTAAAGCAAAGGTGGGAAATATACGGTCCTGCAGATATTTTTAGATTGCAGCTCCCATCAGCCTTAGCATAGCCAATAGTGAGGAACACTGGGAGTTGAAGTCCAACAGCATCTTGAGAGCCCACATTGGCTGTTCCTGTTTTAAAATACACATTATAGTGTTAAAATGTGAAGGACTAAAGTTCAGAGGTCCTAATTTAAAGGACAGCTATTCTGTACAGTCAAATGCTATGTGTACTGGAGAACTGGAATTATGCCATTCCCCCTGGCATATCTATGTTATGCAGACATAGCGTCTCATACCACTTTAACTATCTGAGTTCCACCCTATGGAATCCTGGGATTTTGTATTCTGAAGTACTTAAGATTCTCTTATAGAGATGTCTAATGGTGAAGGTTAGTGGGGTGCAACTTCAGCTCTCTAGCAGGAAATTCTAAATGATGCACCACTCTACAACCCCAGCATTCCACAGCTACAACAATTAAAAAAGTGGTGTTAAACTGCTGTAACTGTGGAGATTTTCACATGGGCTATGTATCCCGTGGCAGGAACAGAACAGGGTTGGGAAAAGTTTTCCCTTTCGGATGACGTTGACCCTGTTCTGTCCTGCATCCATCCTGCTCCCGTGTCTGTTCCAGAACAATATAATGATGATTTTTCATCGTGAACTGACCTCCCGTTCCATCGCTATCACGCAATCACAGGTGTGTGAACAGGAGCCCTGTTCCTGGTCCGAAATGACAGCCGCGGAGGGGAGGTCCATTTCGAGCACTTCCTGGTATGATCTGGACATCCAGGTAAGTGGCACCCTTTATTTTACCCTCCCTGTGTGATTTAAAGTGTGTTTTTGTGCTTGGTGAACTGATTTTATGTTTGGGGAGTTTTATTTTTTAAATTTACTGTCCAGACGTTATCAGGTGATAATGTGATAACGTTTCAGACATTTCAGTTACGACAGCTGCATTTACGGCCGGCCAGCGAGGGGAGGGGGAGCCTGTTCCTGCTGCAGAATTAAGGTAACTTTGTGAAAGATTTACATTATTCCATGGCAGGAAAGGGAGAGGAGGTGGTGGGGCAGTAATGGGGCATTTTGGCCCTGTGTGAAAATCTCCTGTGTAGACATGTTCTCAATTTTTTACATAAGAATCCATGCCCAGTTCCTCTGATTACAATTGGTGCATACCAGTCATTCTCAGTGCTGTTGAATTTCAACTCCCAGAAGCAGCCAGTACAGCCAGTTGTCAGTGACTCCGGGATTTGAAGTCTAACAAAATCTGCAGTCCTTTCCCTCCCTGGATGACAACTACTGGTGTATATGTATACCATAGAAAACAGGCAGAGGTGTGCACTATGCTGCTGCTTAGTCTTTAGAGCACCCTTTTCAGAGAGGCTGACTTGGCACTTACTTTGTTGCCAAGTCAAGGTCTTTTCATGTAACTGCTGTTGTGACTTTTAAAAATAAATAAATAAATCTCACACTCTGTTTCAAGTGGTTTTAATGACTAACCAAAATTCTGAACTTTTGCAGAACTGTATTTTTATATTATTGTGAAGAATATTAACCAGACCAAGACACACATACACATGTAAATCATAACTGCTTGCAACTCCTAAAGTTGTATAGGAAGGTAAAGTGAAATAAGAGCCTTGTTCTTTGCTCAAATAATCACAGGTGGCTGGTGTTCACAAAACTATTCTGAAGCTAGTGAGGCAAATGCAAACATCTAGTTTATTTTTGTCATCTGGTTTGTCTTAATCATGATCTAAAAATTCATTTATAAGGCTGTATACAAAATGCCATGTTTATATCAATATCATATGCTGCATGCTTTAAACAGTACACATTAAAATGAAGAACAGAAATCTGTGTAATGGTCAAAGACAACCAATAACAAAACCACTAAATTCTAGTTGTCAAACATAATTTACTATGTATATTTCTTCATTTCTTCTGATAAAACAGAATTATTAAAATTAAAGTGATACGGGTGAGTGTTTATGGCTTCCTATTAAAAACCTGACTTACAGCAGTATCCATTTAAGTTTAAGGCAGAAGAAAATCACATAGAGATCTCTGTGCGATGGCCTGGTGACTTTATATCCTCTTGTCAAACCTCAGCAGTTTTATTTGTAGTGATACATGCTGAAGAAGGTTGGAGGTTAAAGTTGATAGGAGGGCCAACAGGAAAGTCAACCAACTTCTTTCAAAAGATTACAACCTTTAGTGTATTAGTGTCTGCTGGCAGTTGCTGCTGACTTTACAAGCGTGCATTTTATACACACTTTAAACAGAACCCAAAATTCTAGATCATATGAATTAAGTAAAGACTCTTTGCATTTTTATTATGGCCACAGACTTCTAATGTTACTGTTAGACATGCTATGTCTCTAAGATGATTGCAGAAAAACTGCTATGAGGCCTAATGGTTCTAAAACTAATATTATTACTACTAATGATAGGTAATCAACGCACCACAAATATTGTATTATTTTTGTTTGGTCCATTCATTATAGCATCTGTAGAGATGTCATAAAATAAGTGATATATTTATCTAATGTTATATGATAAATCTTATTAGTATCTTTGTTCTATACATTTGCAGGAGTCCTTACATGGTTCACCAAATAGAAGCTAGATGAGAATCATGGAGCCAGACATTCTCAAAAGCTGAAATATAAGCATTAGATTGCAAAGCATAGTTCTCAGGTTGCTAAATTCCTGCAACCCCTTGCGGCGTTACTAAGATGGGTGTCTCCTGATGCAGTTTGCCTCTGCACACACCCCTAGTGCTGCCAATGGCAAACCCCCCCCCCAATAACAAGGAAGCTATATCATTCAATTGTGCAGTAAGGTAGACCTTTGTTAAGTCTTTCTCCACAGTCATGAGTGCTATGAAATATTTTCAGTATCTTAACCTAAAAATGCTTAAATAAATGTAAATATAGCATTGTATACAATGTGTGCATCTATTGTTGGACTAAGAACGCAGTATTCAAAAACATGAAATAAGAAACTGATCTGTTTGTAATACATTGATCAGTTGTCATTCTATAAATTTTTGAGCCCACAACTTTGACCTCTGGCTAATCAGTCAGACAACTGTTTCCTGCCCAGTACAGGGCCACTGATATAGTCAAACATTATACAGTTGTCCCTTCACATTCACGTGTTTCACATTCGCGGGTTTGCATACTCATGGTTTGTAGCTGCTGCTCAACTAGCTCAAATTTCAAGACCCCACCCTCCTCCTCCTTCCATCTCCTTCTGTCCTGGCAACAAAACACTCCAGCTTGCTTTCTTACCTGGCAACAAAACAGCACTGCCCGTTTAAAACACTCAGTAAAGTTGTGTTGTTGGCAGGGCAGAGGGAGAGAGAGCTGGGGGGGGGGGAGGCGAGTGTGGGTGAGGGGCGTGATTTGTGTGCCCAGGGGTGGGTGTTGCTACCACAGTGGCAGGTACCAGCAGTCCTGTTGGCGGGAGAGGAGTCTACAATACTGTAGTGTAGTATGTATGTTGGGGGCAGCATTTAACTTATTTGCGTTTTTTTCACTTTCATGATGGTGTTCCACCCCAACCCCAGCGAATGTGAAGGGACAACTATAATGACATAGAAGTAATTTTTAGTCTAGTGAGTTATTAGCATTGGCATACCCTTGGTGTTGCAACACTACCTCTGCGTGCTACTATGGGAAAGAACATTTTGGCAATGAACACAAGAAGATGATAAATGTATAAACTGTCTTTATTCTCAATATAGTATATATAGGAATATATAGGAAGAATGTTTTAAGAAGTAAATCAAATATTAATTTAGGAAGAATGTCTCAAGAACTGGATCAAATGTTGCAAGTAAGAAATTAACTTTTGGGCTCAGAAATCTATCATCTATCTATCTATCTATCTATCTATTTTTGACAAGTTACTGGGACCTGATCTGTCTGGGAATTCTGGAAAAAAAACTTTTTTTTGAAATTGTTGATCTTTTGAATTTTTTGGGAGGCAAGAAGGAGGTACATGCAAAACTGTACTGTGAATTTTCCCCCTTCCCTATAAAAACTGTACTGTGAATTTTCCCCCCTCCCTATAAAAACAGCCTTCTGACCAAAGGAATGAAAGATCACTAAAACAGCATCAAATTTTATAAAGTGAACCCAGAAGGAAGCTAGGAAATTAGAGCCTTAGTATGATGTTCTGGTTGTGCCCTTTTGAGGGAGGCTAAGCATTCAGTCCAAATCCTATAACAGAGACAGACAGAGAAAAAGATGAGAGGAAAGAATGGAAGTTCT
This sequence comes from Gambelia wislizenii, assembly GCA_030847615.1. NCBI lineage: Eukaryota > Metazoa > Chordata > Lepidosauria > Squamata > Crotaphytidae > Gambelia > Gambelia wislizenii. Next base: position 428,377,627 of record JAUMIR010000001.1, read on the forward strand.
GGGAGAAGAAAAAATTCTTCATGGGCTTGTTTCAGCTACAAAATCCAGAGGCCAGTTTCTACATTGGATTGCCATGGCAAAACAGGTGGGTAGGATCTGTGGCATCACTAAGGCTGGTGTCACCCCTCCCCTGACTGTGTCACCTGGTGAAATTCAAGCACTCTGCACCCCCTAATGGTACTGGCTGGGATGCTTGGGGCAGCTAATTCTAAAACATTCAGGTTTCTGGAGCCTTGTGCGCCCATTCTTACTGCCCTGTGTGCTACTCTTATAGTTCTTTATTGTGAACTAATTCTGTCATGTCCAACTTTTCTAGAGGATTTTGTTGAGCAGCAGGGGCTGAAGGTCATGGAAAGGAACACACAAGGGGGAGGAGCACAAAAGAGAACCTGGCCCTGGTTCTTTCCATTGATTTACCTGGGTAAAGTATTTGCCAAGTGATCAGGCTTCCAAACATTATCAGGTTGAAAGAGTAAGCCAATTTCTTAGCACTCATACAAGTGGCCAATAGGTAAAGCGGGTACAAACTATAGTGTCTAGAGAGGAAAAACAGGGAGAAGATGGGAGGGAGAGAATCTAGCAGCATCTTTGAGACAGATTTATTTTAGCATGAGCTTTTGTAGCTATCAATCTACTTCTTCAGGTGCACTCTCACATTAGGAGAAAGGTGGGATATAAAATAAATCCATCAAATGTAGGGCCCAGTAAATCTGGGTCTATAAATCTACATTGGTTTACTTGGCTAAAGCATTTGAGCCCAATAAATTTGGGTCTGTACATTGGCCTCAAAAGGCAGTGACAGCACAATTACATAAGATGGTTCTTTCCTTTCTATCAGAGAACAATCAGAAAAAAATCATTCATAAACTTCCTTTGATCTATTCTGCATCCCAAAGCCAAGCCTGGATGGCTTTGCAAGCATTGTTCATTTGTTCATTGCAGTAAGTCTACTTCAGTGTAAGTATCTCCCTGGGAACAGAGAACTATTTCTCTTGGGTGAGCTGAGTCCTAATAGTCTTGTTGCAAACAAAACTTAACATTTCAAAAGTTTAGGTATCTTACAGCTAGCCTTCTTGACAAATGCAGTACTTTGGCATGCTGCTATATCTATCTGCTTGATGACTCACTGCCTCTAGATCACTGTTTTGTGTCCTTTTGAAGCCCACTATACCAGAAATCAAATCAGTTTCTTCAGCAAAATTATTTGCACAGGCAGCTGACATACAGCAGCCTTGTGATTAAGAAAATATAATCAAGAAAGGTCAAGTGCAAATTTGACTCTTTTCTCCAACACCCAGTGAAAAGTATCTTATCACTACAAGTTAAGACCAGTAAAGGATTCAGGACTATCCGGCACTTAAATTGTAAGTAGCTTGGTGACAATGTATGTTTTCTGAAATGAATATATTCCATACAGGTCATCACTGTTTCACCTTGCTTTTATTTTTCTCCACTCCTTCTATTTCCTCTCATTTGTCAAAGTTAGGTGTGCGAGAAGAATAGATTGCTTACCCGTAACTAAGGTTCTTCAAGTGGCCATTTGTAAAACCATACAAATGGGTTTCTGCATCTGTGCAGAGCCTCCTGTGGAGCTTTCTGGAGTTGGGTAATTTCAACAGGAAACTCCACCCCTACTTCCTCAACATGAATGTGTAGTTCTCTCTCCTTAGTTCCATGTCTGCCCCCTATACGGACAAATATGGACTGAGGGGAGGAATGAGAGTTCTGGAAATTCAGAGATGACCCCTCAAAGCCCTGGTGACCAGCATGCTAACTCACCAATGATGGGGGTTCTATGCTAAAACAACAAAACTGAAAGGGCAGCATGTTTAAATGCAACATCTGCTCTGACATGAACATCTGAGCAGTAATGTGATGTAAATGTAGATGGATGTGACCAAGTTGCTGCTCCGCACAGTTACTTGCTGTTCCAGTAAATAGATTACCTTCACAAAGTCCTTTAGATGTCACCACCACCCTCGAAGATGGGGCTTTAAGTCCTTTGGGAATTTCAAGATGGGTAAGCTCATGGGTAAGTATAATAACTGCCACCACCCACTTCAAAATGTGTTGTGATGACACAGGCGTACCCTTCTTTGGGCCTGAATATCCCACAAAGAGCCTTGATATTTTCCTAAAAGGCAATGTATGCTCTAAAGAGAAGACAGAGCAGAGGACCCACCCACTCATAAAAAAATGAACCACTCATGGACTGACATCCCAGGACTGGTGGAGGGCTTCAGGGTTGACAAAAGTGGGGTTCAGGTGTCACACTTTGTGTCACACTTTGCCCACCCTGACATAGCTGCATAGACCTAACAATTTGAGGGTAGACAAATTGTGGTCTCTATTTTTGGACAGCATCTCCCATCATCTCTTGGTTGGAACATATGGGAGTTTCAGTTGGGTAATATCTATAGGGTATTTTCATATAATCTGGACAGGTGATATTACATTTTCACATTGTCTGGAATACTCTGATTAAACAGAACAACATCTGACCATCAAAACTGTGAGCAAAATGAAATACATCTTGGAACTTAAATACCCATGTTAAAACAGTCTTCATTTATACTGACAAAGATAGAGCCCACTGTATTTGTTTCTGATAATAAATGATACCTTCAAAAGATTTTCCTTGGGTTTTTTCCGGGCAAAATGTCAGAAACAAACTATTCCAGAACACGGCCTTGCAGTCCAGAAAAAACCCAAGGAAAATCTATGGATGCCGGTGGTTAAAGCCTTTGACTTCACATTGATACCTTCAAAACCTTTGTAAAGACTGAAATTCTTCATAGAGCAATGAAATGCAAGCACAAGCATGGTGGATTCAAACTCTATGATGATTTAAAGATCACTCTGCTCTACTGAAAAAACTTCTTAAGAGTTTAACTTGAAAAGTTAAGAGGTACACATTTTTCTTTACTACACAGAAGGAAGGAAAGGAGGAGATTATGAACCTATATAGAAAACTTGACAAGGTAAACTAGAATGACATCACGGAATAAAGAAAGTAAATCTTTCCTTTTAAGACCATAGTGAACACATTAAAAAAATTAGGACCTCATGCTTCTCGGATGCTGCAATTTACCCTATAAGTGTCCACTCATTTTTACTGGACTTTGCATGTGCTCTCATCTAGATCATATCCTACTCTCAAAACCCACCCTCTTTCCCTCTGATCATTTGTGAATCCATTCTGAGTTTGTCTTTGGGAATAAGCACTAGGCTAGATTCTCTGGTGTCTAAAGTCTGAGCTACCTCCAGGGGTCGTTTACACGGGCAAATATTCCTCTAAATATACCACTAAGATAGCTCATAGTTCCCACGGATTGCAGCACAGCATCGCCTCATTCAGAAGGGGGGGAAGGTAAAACACCCAAATATAGCGTGGCAAGGGATGTTGCTACTTTTGTCGGTATATTTGCAATGTAGCGCATTATTGGCAGTGTAAACAACTATTCTGCTAAGGGCTGCAGCAGAGCTGCACTGTGATTGGTTGATGCAGGGGTGATGATGCAGGGGTGGGCTTAAAAGAGGGGGAGGGAGGGAGGGAGGAAGAGACAGTAGTGATTACAGGAAACTTTAAAAAATACTCTCTGCTATTTTGCACGCCAGTTTGCAAACAAAAAGGATAACCATCAATTTTCAGCCTGGGAGCATTCCTTCTCATCCTCTCTGCTGTTTTGCAAGTATGTAAAAGCTCCGTTCGTCAGCAGTGATCCTGTGCATGGGGGAGGGAGAGAAACCATTTCACGAAGGGCTGCAGCAGAGCTGCACTGCTATTTTGACAGTCTGTTTCTCTCTCTCTCTCTGGCTTTCCTCTATTTGGCAGAAAATGCTGTTAAGCAAGGAGGAAAACCTTCCGTTTGATTTGTGGCCAGGGAGCTGGGGGGGGGGAGGAAGAGGCAAAGAGTGACTGCCTCTAAGCTGTTAAGCATGGAGTTTGGGCCAGGGCAGACATTCCTATGGCAACCCTTTGTCTCCTCACAATGCTTGGCCATGCCCCCAGCACATTTGGCTGTGTGAACCTCAAAGCGGAAAAAATCAAAGAGCCACAAAATATAGCTGTGTAAACATATACCGTGTAAACTACCCACCACTGATGCGGGAAAGCGCTAAAGTGCAACTTTATATATAAAACCTGCCGTGTAAACCAGCCCCTCAATTCTTGTCAGCTACTTCTTCCCTTTCAGTCCTGCTTTCTTTTTGAAGCGGGCTATTAATACTACAAGGGTAACTCTGACTAAATTACAGTCACTGTAGAATTTATTTGTGATATGCTACTCTATTATGTGTATTAATATGATTCCATAAAGGCAGGATGGTATAAAAAAAACCTAGTAGACCAGGGCCTAAATCCAAATGCTAATCTCAACTAAACCAGATCCAATGAATCAATGGCACTGACCTATGTGCTGACGTGACTTACCAATTCCAATTGATTCAACAGATCTTCTTTAGCTAGAACTAACAATTGGATTTAAGTGAAAGGGCTGATTCTGGAAGTAGATACTGCTCAAAGAATGGGGCATTCCAGGTCTCTCCTCCACATCACAAGTCCTTGAACATTCCCAGTCTATTTGAGCATGGAAGTCCAAAATGGGACAGGACAAAATAGAATTTGGTGGGTCAACCTTGTGTTAATATATATGTTTCTCTGCTTCTGCAACACATGTGGATCCAAAGTCCTATGAGGATCTTTTCATAAATTATTTCAAATGGAAGTTAATCCAGTTAGGTGGAACCATGATAACAATGTATTTCTCAGTCAGAAAATCTATCTTTTTACAGAAATGTTTCAAAAAAATTCTCTCTCAGTTTTCTTCTTAATATAATGAAGATTACAGTTACATTATTGTGAGTGGTAATGGAACTCTGAATCATACTCAAAGCAAAAACTACCACATTTAAAGAAAACTGAAAGTACATGTTGAAAATGGACTTCTATGAAACTATTTATTTTGTAGGCTCTTCTACACCAGCCAAGATAATCTGTAGGCAGCTTAGAGTATTCTGGCCCCAGAGCTGCCCCGTTTGCCCGTTACTGGTGTATGACATGGTGACACCAGGTGGATGTCTTCATATGTATCCTTACTGTGTTGCCTGGTGCCACTTATGCGAGTCACACCCTCTGAGGGCAGAAATGAGGCACCCAGTGTTGATCACATTGCTGGGTGCCTCACTGTGACTTCAGAGGACACAACTCCCAGCAGTGGCACCATACAAGACATCCGCCTGTTATTCTGGGTATTCCTGTAAAATGTGGAATAAATGGTGAGTTTCTTTACTCTGTTTTAATGGTGGGTTAGCACAGGTTCAGTGCTGAACTGGCCAGACGTCATGCAGACTGGTCCAGCCATAAAAATCATCAATAGCAGAACATGCTATAAACTAACCTGGACACAAAATGTTATTTAAAAACACAGAAATTCTGGACAAGGCCAGCAACTATCATATCAAAAGGCACAGAGAAGCTATTGAAATCCACAAACACCTGGACAACTTCAACAGGAAAGAAGAAACCCTTAAAGTAAACAAAGTTTGGCTACCAGTCTGAAAAACACCAAAATCAAATCTCAACACATGCAAATGAACTCCACCTAGGGACAGGGGCATTTCCAGCAGACAATGGACCATTAGCCAAACAGACACTAATTCTCCTTGCATATCTCCCCACAGGAACTAGCCATTCAAATACACAAATTTACATATCCTCTCCAATAGGAACTCACAGTATATAAACCTCACACACCCCTACCCAACCATTCTCTGAAGATGTCAGCCACAGATGCAGGCGAAACGTCAGGAATAAACTCTTCCACAACACGGCCTCACAACCTGGAAAAACCCCACAGAAAACCTATGTCGTGAAGACAGTTCATACCAGAATTGGGGATTTGGCACTGCATGATCTGGACTGATCACTGTGGGGATAGGGGGAGGACATTTTATTTGGCAGTTGTAGACAAGTTCTGTGAAACAAGCCTCACAAAAGAAGGATAACTTGCACATGTATTCATTTGGGACTAGGTTATGACAAACCAACTAGTCAAAACAAATGAAGGATTTGTTCTGGAGTGAGAGCAAACCAAGCTTAGAAAAATGTTTCCAGAACAGGAGAATATTGACGAAAGGAGCCAGCTGTAAAAGATAAAAAATGTGAGGTTATTTATAAGCAAATACTGTCAGATAGTCCTGGTCCCCTTTCTGAAGTGTAAAAAAAAAAAAAAAGAAGAAAAAAGAAAAGAAAGAAAGAAAAAAAGAAAAAGAAAAAAAGGCAACTGTATTAAAATTTCAGAGACACCACTAATTGAACTCCCTCCCCAAACTATGCTGAAAAGAGTAAATAAATGCATTTTCACATGTAAAAGTCACATCAGTGACATTACTGAAGCAAATGTAATATTCTTGGTGACAATGGTTGAAAGTGTAAATATAGTATGAAATGAACAAGGTAAAGACATACATCAAGATAATAGTAGATATATTTACTGTATATGATATTCCTCATCTAATATCCATATTAATCTCCACAGGACAAACCCATACAAAATCTCATTAGTCCATCAATTCCATTAAAAAAACACCTTCTGTTCACTTTAGTCAAGATATGTAACATCTAAAGATATATAGCATCTTAAGTCTAAAAACTGTGGGGAGTATTTCAAGCAAGCTGTTTAAATGTTTTATTGTTTATTCAACATAAGTTATTTCTTTCCCAGAACAACTGCTTCTTCTTTCTTATCCTCCCTATTAACAGAATATTTGTACCAGACTTTTGTACAGATTTGTATAATTTATCTATGATAAGAAATTTTATTTCTAAACTCTTTCAGTTAAAAAACAATCTGTTTCATGGAAAGTTATCTAAGGGTCTGTGTAACCTCAATGAATATGGTTTTGACTCATTGGTTGTGGAAACCCTAAGGAAGGGGCTGTACTTGGTTGGGTTCAGAAGTAGAGGGGGAGCTGAAGATGGAGAGGAGCTGAAGTTGCCAGGGCTAAGGAGTAGCCTCTTTTCATTTTGAATAAGGTAGCGACATACTCAGTAGTATATTTAGGAGGGAAGCGAAAAGGTAAATTATTTGTACTATAGTTTCTATACTGCATATACTTCTATTTTGTATTATCATTTAGGACTTTAAAATTTGCAACCAAATGTTGCAGTACAACTAAACAGCTTAGGTAGAAGAGTCCTGATATCAGGCCCGACAACATCATCATCACCATCTTTATTTCTATCCTTTCTCCTGATTTGGGTGTCAAAGCAGTATACAATAAAAAGTCACTTTTTAATATTAGCCAAATACAAAAGTTAAAACAGAATTAAACAACAAAAAAGTTAAAGCAGCTATATGATAATGGGGAGATTGCCTCTCCCATTATCCTTCAATTCAGAGAACTCTCTGTAAGATCAGCGATCAGGTAACAAGGGGTTAACCAGACGTGGGACTAAAGGTACCACCTCCAGAACAGCGTCATCATGAAGTCATATCACCCGAGGCAGGACTGACCAATGAGGACGCCAAAGTGGTAATTTCAAAAAGACTATAAATGCTACCTCGCAGCCACGAGGCTGAGAGAAAACAATGGGTCTTTGAGATGGAGGCACCATGTCTCTGAGACCCAACACCAGGGCAGACAAAGGAATGCCCTGGGATGAGGACATCGCATTCCAGGGGGAGATGAATTTAAGACAAAGAACCTAAGATGGAGAACGCTGTTGAGCAGGTCTGGGACAGGCAGACTAGCTCTATCTTCTCCCCTGAACTCACAAACTGGATGCATATAATAATAATAATAATAATAAATTTTTATTTTTAACCCGCCCCTCTGCTCGGCAACCGGGGCGGCTTACAGCAAGATTAAAACAACATCAAGTTAAAACAGTCCTTCCCCATCCTACCCTCCCACCCCTTAAAACTAAATTAAACAAATAGAGAGTTAAAACAAAGATAAAATACAATAAATAAATAAATAAATAAATAAAAGCAACGACGGCGAGGGGGTGGGTAGCAATCAGTCCAATTGAACCGGGAAGTTATTCCGGGAAGGCCTGCCGGAAGAGATCCGTCTTTAGCGCTTTCTTGAAGCTATCCAGAGTAGCGATAAGACGGATCTCATCCGGCAGGCCATTCCAAAGTCTGGGAGCTGTAGAAGAGAAGGCCCTCTGGGAAGTCTGCGACAGCCTAGTTTTCATAGGCTGCAGCAGGTTCCTCCCAGAGGACCGAAGTGTGCGGGGGGGATCATATGGGATGAGGCAGTCCCAGAGATAAGATGGACCAACACCTTGTACTGTGCCCGGAAACTAATCGGCAGACAGTGGAGAGATTTAAGCACAGGTGTTATATGCTGTCTCCTAGATGTACCCTTAATTAACCTGGCTGCCATATTTTGTACCAGTTGAAGTTTCCGGGTTAGGCACAAGGGTAGCCCCATGTAGAGTGCATTACAGTAATCCAAACGTGAGGTTACCAAAGCATGTACCACAGTTTCCAGATCCCTTGTATCCAGGTAAGGGCGCAGTTGGCGTATCAGCCGAAGCTGATAACAGGCACTTCTGGCCGTCGCATTCACCTGACTAGTCATGTGAAGCGACGAATCCAGGAGTACCCCCAAACTGCGAACACAGTCCTTAGAGGAGAGTGTGAGTCCATCCAGGACTGGAAGTTGTATTCCCAGACCTGGTTTCAGGCCTGTGACTGTCAGTACCTCCGTTTTGTCTGGATTTAGTCTCAATCTGTTTTCCTCATCCAATCCATTACCGCTCTAAGACAGTCATTGAGAGGAGAGACACCATCTGAAGTCTGAGCCGACGGTCTGGTCATGGAGAAATATATCTGAGCGTACTGATGACACCGAGCTCCATGCCTCCGGATGATCTCTCCCAGCGGCTTCATATAAATGTTAAATAGCATCGGGGACAGAATGGCACCCTGAGGGACGCCACAATTAAGCTCAATTCTGGAAGAGCAGCTGTCCCCGAGCCTCACCCTCTGGGATCTGCCCGAGAGAAAGGAATGGAACCATTGCAGAGCAGTGCCTCCGATTCCTAACTCTCTCAGGCGGTCCAAGAGGATGGAATGATCTATAGTGTCAAAGGCTGCTGAGAGGTCCAAGAGCACCAGCAGGGTCACATTACCCCTGTCGATGTTCAGGCGGAGGTCATCGGTTAGAGCGACCATGGCAGTCTCTACTCCATATCCTGTCCTGAAGCCGGTTTGAAATGGATCAAGATAATCGGTTTCATCCAAGATGGCTTGGAGTTGGGAAGCAACTGCCCTCTCGATCACCTTGCTTAAAAAAGATAGCAAGGACACTGGTCTGTAATTGTTCTTGTCCAGGGGGTCCAGGGAGGGTTTTTTCAGGAGTGGCTTAACCGCCGCCTCCTTTAAACAAGATGGTACAATACCTTCCCTGAAGGATGCATTGATTGTGTCCTGTAGGAATACCCTCAATGTGCCCCCCCCCTGGACGACCAGGCAAGATGGACAGGGATCAAGAGGGCAAGTCGTCTTCCTCACTCTTCCAAGGAGCTTGTCCACGTCATCGGTACTCACCGATTGAAACTGATCCAGTAAAGTGCCATCAATGGAGTTGTTGGATGCCTCATCTATGGATTCTGTCAGAACATTGGCATCCAAGTCAGCTCTTATCCGAGAGATTTTATCTGCAAAGTGGATATTACATGCATCACAGCATGCTGTTGTCGGGTTAAGTAGGGGATTTGGCGCAGGAGGAACCTGCGTCAGCTCCCCCACCACCTGGTCCCGGGCTGGAAAGGACGCTTGGGAGCGATTGTGTTGATAGCCTTGGTAAGATCAGTGTTCCAGATGCTGACCAAAGCCTCTACAGAATCACCGGCGTTACCAACCATTAAACCCTCTAGGGCTTTCTGGAAGCCAATTGGTTCCATTAGCCTTCGAGGGTGGACCGTTCTAATGGGTCCACCACCCCTGGAGGGGCAGACAGTGGCTCTTAGTTCCATCTTGACCAGGAAGTGATCCGTCCATGACAATGCGGAGGTTTTTGTTACCTCCGCCCACGGATATTCCTGTTACGTACTGAAGATTGCATCGAGGGTATGACCTGCACAATGTGTGGGCCCGTCAACCAATTGGGATAGGCTCATGTTTGTCATGGTTTCCATGAACTCCCGAGCCGCACCAGTTAGATTCGATACGCTGGTCTCTAGTGGAATGTTGAAATCGCCCAAAACCAAAAGTCTGGGCGACTCCAACAACAACTCAGAGATCAGCTGGGTCAGCTCAGTTAGGGAGTCTGTTAAGCAACGGGGTGGCCGGTATACCAACAGAATCCCCAAACTATTCCTGGTTTTCCGGCTAAGGTACATGCACTCGATGCAAGCTGTTTTCCGGATAGGCTTCCTGATCAAGTTTAAGTTGTTTCTATGAACCAAGGCCACACCGCCCCCCCCGCCCACTTTCCCTTATCTGCTCGCTGACTGTATACCCGACTAGATATGGAGTGAATCTAGTGAACTGTTTAGGTAGATTGCATTACAATTTATGTTTTATTTTCCTTGGCTGAATGCTTTACTATTCCTGTAACTCCTAAGACTAGACTGGAGAAGGAAGGGCCTTCGTCATGAGAGATTTGCATGTTTTAAACCTTGCTTGAATAAAATAAGTTTTTCTATCTTTCTATAAGCTGATGCCTACTTGCGCCTGTTTACTTGGTCATTCTATTCTCTCTGCTTCTGGATAGAAGGGAGGGGGAGGTACATTGCTGCAAGTGGCGGGTAGTTATGCAGGAACATCAGTTTCCCGTTGGACTGTGGAAAAATAACTCAACGGATGGTGAAAGGGTTTTTTTTTTTGTCAGCAGAGGACACTGTTGAGGAATTCCCAAGCTGGAGGAATCCTAAGATTGCACCCCCAAAATATCAGTGAAGGGGGCTCTCAAGTTAGAAGAACACCCCAACAGATATTACAAGCTAAAAATTTAAAAACACACACACATACCCCAGCACAAACATTAGGAGAGATCAGCAAAGGCCTGCCGAAACAAGAATGTTTTTAATTGGCTTTGGAAGGAAGGCAGGGAGGGTGCCAATCTGATTTATCTGGGCAGAGAGTTCCAGAGCCTGGGAGTAGCCACTGAGAAGGCCGTCTCCCATGGTTCCCACCAAGTGTACCTGTGAGGGCGGTAGGACAGAGAAAAGGACCTTCCCAGCAGACCAAAGAGCCCAAGCTGTGTAGGGCTTTAAAGGCACTTCATTGGATGCATTGGCACCTCAATGGATGCATGGAACTTTTGGAACATGTGTCAAATTTAATATATACTGTAATTTGTTTTGATGTTAAATACATCTATATCTATATCTATGAAAAGTGAAATTGTATTTGCAACATTCAATCATAGTTGGCATCATAGAACCCAGAAAGAGGTACATCTATACAATACCTTGCTAAACATTTTAGCATTTTAGTTTAACAGTTATCTAAGATGGCTGGACTTATTTCTTTATTTTTAGACAAACTAAACAATGATATGCTAAAAGATTCCTTTCTATTCTTCCTCTACAGTTTAGTCATTTTAACATATTTCATCTTTAGTCATTGAGACATGTTGAAATCCAAGCAATGAGACAATTTTGTATATATCAACCACAAGTATATATAAAATCAAAGTTGCCTCAATGCTCTATTTAAAAAGCCCTGCTGAAATCACACAATATATTTACATAATGTTGGGAATGATAAGGTTTTTCTTTGCCTGTCTAATGATATTGGAATGATCTATGGCAGTATACCAATGTCAGAATGTTGCTTGGCTATCTTACATAAATGGCAAATATATTTGTCACCAGTGTCAACATTTGTGTTTAGTAAAAGAGAGTATGTTTATAGAAGATTGATGCAGAAAATATATCTTCTAACTGAACTGATAATTTTCTTCGTGTTTTGGAAATATTTATTTATTTATTTATTTCACCCTTTCCTCAGATTGGGAAAGAAGCTTACAACAATTAAAATAGAAACTGTTAAAAACCAACAAGATACAAAAGTTAAAACAAGATTAAACAATAAAAAATAAAAACCATATTAAACCATACATCATTAAACACATACACACCAGCCCAAGAATTAGCAATATCCTGCGCATTTTGTAAGACAGGCCTTATATAGTCATTCATCAAATGCCTGTTGGAATATAAAAGTACAGTTGTCCCTCCGTATCCACGGATTTAAGTATTCATGGCTTGAAAATATTCTTAAAAAAATAATAATCCGAAAAGCAAACCTTGATTTTGCCATCTTATATAAGGGACACCATTTTGCTATGCCATTGCATATAATAGGACTTGAGTATTCATGGATTTTGGTATCTACGGGGGGGGGGGCGGGTCGTGGAACCAAACCAAAGCGAATATGAAGGGACAACTGTATTTATTTATCTGCAAAAAGAAAGCAGGGGTTGTGCCAGTCTAATTTCTCTGGGGTTCCAGAGTCTGGGAGCAGACCCTCTCTCATGTTCCCATCAGATATAACTTTGAGGGTTGTGGGACAGAAAGAATGGCCTCCTCAGCAGATCTCCAAGCATGGGCTGGTTTGTAAGGGGGAGTACAGTCCTTCAAATAACCTGAACCCAAGCCGTGTAGGGCTTTAAAGGTCATAACCAGCACTTTGAATTGTGTACAGAAATGATCCAGCAACCAGAGAAGCTGTTAAAACAAGGGGGTTGTGTGATCCTTATAGCCAGCCAAGTTAGTAATCTGGCTGTGGCTGTCTGGACCAGTTGAAGTTTCTGAACACTTTTCAAAGGCAGACCTATGTAGCAGTAATCTAATTGGGATGTAACTAAAGCATGTGTCACTCTGGTCAGAACTGATGTCTCAAGAATGGGTGCAGCTGACATACAAATTTTAACTGTGCAAATCCACTCATAGCTACCACTAAAACCTGGGCTTTCAAGCTCAGACTTGAATCCAGGATACACCCAAGATGAGAAGCTCTGTCTTCAAGGGAAGTATAGCCCTATCTAGCGCCAGCTGAATCCCTATTCTCTGGTCTGCCTTTGAATGACCAGGAGCACCTCTGGATTAAGTTTCAATTTATTTGTTCTCATCTAGCCCATTACTGATGACAGGGACTGGTTTAGGATCAAAACAGCTTCCTTGGCTTGTGGTGGAAAGGAATAAAAGTTGGGTGTCATCTGCATACTGACAGCACTGAACCCCAAAACTCTGGACAGCCTCTCCCAGTTGTTTTATGTATATGTTAGATAGTGGGGGGGGGGGACGGGACAGAACCAAACCCTGAGTTCCACAGGCCAACAGACAAGGGGTTGAACAAGAGTCCCCCAGTTCCACATTCTGGGTTCACCCCTCCAGGAACGAACAAAGCCACTGTCAAACAGTGCCCCCAAGTCTCATCCCAGCAAAGTGACCCAGAAGGATACCATGGTCAATGGCACTGAAAGCTGCCAAGAGGTCTAGCAGACCCAACTAGGACACATTCCCTCTGTCTAGCTCCTGGCATAGGTCATCCACCAAGGTAACCAAAGCCATCCCTGTCCCATAACCAATCTGTGAAAACAGATTGAAATCGATCTAGATAATTTATTTTCCCTGGAGATGGACTGATAATTATCCAGAGTAGTGGGATCCAGGGATGGCTTTTTTTGAGCAATGGTTTTATAACAGCCTCCTTCAGGCAAGATGGAACTCTGCCTTGTTTTAGTGAGGCATTAACCCACCTACTCTACCCACTTAGTTAGTCCCACTCTAGCTTTTTTAATAAGCCAGGAAAGGCAAAGATCTAACACACATGTGGCATGTCTCATCTCTCCAAGAATCTTGTCCACATCCTCAGGCTGAACAAATGGAAAAGCATCCATTGTCCCTGGACAGGCAAGGGCCAGAGTTACACCCACTTAATCTGTACCAATTACAGCTCCCAAATCAGAGTGGATCCAAGTGAAATTATCTGCAAATTACCCAACAAGTGATCTGGATTTTCCTCTCTTTGGCCTATGTGTAAAAGACCACCCGAAACAGCTTTGCTGGCTGGCTTCCTGCAGATGCAATAGAAGCAGAGAAGAAATATGCCTTTGCTGTGTCTATTGCCACAGTGTATGCCCTCAGATAAGTTTTAGCCTGTGCTCCGAGGTTTCTGTCAATGCCACTCTAGTCATCTTCTCACTTGTTCATTGCCACCAGCTCCCTGGAAAACCAGAGGGACAGTTTGGCTCCACTTCATGAGAGGAGACACTCGTGTTTACTGCCCTGGCTATTTCTCCATTTCAGAGGTCAGCCAGGACTTTGACAGAATTGCCTGTCAAGGCAGCAGGAAACTCCCCAGGGGCCATCAGGCATCCATCTGGACACACACCCATCCAGATCCATAAACCTTAACGGGGTCCCACCCCTGCAGAGATTCTGAGTCCCAGCAAGTCTAAACCCAACCAGGTGGTGCTCTGTCCATGACAGCAAAACTATAGGTAGTTCCTCTTCTACAGTAAACAAGGTCCAGAGTGTGCCCAGCAGCCTTGATTAGGGCAAGATACCACTTGGGACAGACCCATGCTTGTTATGACAGACATGAAGTCCTGAGGACTTCTGACAGGAGAGTCTCAGAGTGGATGTTGAAACTGTCATGGTAGTGCACTGGTGCCTCTGAGCATATCAAGAGGACCAGACAGCAAAAGTTGTTGGAGCAGAGTTGCAATCATCAACTGAAGAAATCAGCACACAGAAACAGACGTGTGTCTAAACTCTGTGAAACAAACCAGGTTGGCAAGCTCATCTAAGGTCAAGTCCTGAACGGCAGCTGTCTTCCCATCTACTGACCTGGCATTCACCAGCAGCATTATCAACCCGGGTTGTGCTGCCAAGATCATCCGGGTTGAGTTGGGGGACATTTTCGGGACAACTAGCACCCTATTCCTGTTCTGTTGTTTAAAGTGTAACTGTCTCCCCTTTCTGTATTTCTCTCTGCCCTGTGCAACCATAATGGCTGCCTCCCCAGGGCCAGTATTTCCCCATCTCTTTTCAGAAAACGTCTTTCCTACTGTAGATTGCACATATTCTAAAGTGCAAATTAACAAAATGCAGCCCTCCCCCTTCTTTCAAGCAGCATGACAGGCCCTTGCCTTTGTGTTTCCCCAAAGTAGCTCCCCCTTCGTTTTTGCCCCCACTGCCAGTGATTCCGCTGGCAGTCTTGCTTTTATCTGCTGGAGTCTTGCTTTTATCTGCCAGCTCATTCAACTCTTCATCTGGGGTACCGTATATTCTGGCGTATACGGTCCATTAAAATGTTAGCCTAAAATTAGAATTTCTGGATTCAAACTTATCATTTTGCATCAAGTTTTGTCTATGATGAAATTCTCTTATCTGAATAAAAGCTTCTGGCAGAGTTAAATCATTCTTTAATTGCAAGGTATTTATTATGGGATTCTATTTTGGTAAACTTGCCAGGAAGATTCCCATTTGCATAGCTTTGGGGGTTTTCCTCTCCAGGAGTTTGCAAGTGGCTCTAAAATCATTAATGTGCTCATTCAAAAATTTGGGATTTGATAGCTTCATATTAACCAGCTTAATTATTAATGCAATCTTACTTTCCAAAGATTGAACACCACAGAGATTTTTCAAAGTATCCCATGCTTTTTAGCTGTTCTCAGTCCTTTAATTTCACAGACTATTCCATCATCTACAGCCACTGAGCTGGCTGGCTGGCTGGTGGGGGGCAAACTCTATATTTTAACTTAAAATGGGGGGGGCGTCTTATATGCCCGGTCATCTTATACACCGGAATATACGGGGTAGGTGGAACTGGCTGACAGAATTTGCTAAGTGATGGCTGGTGGTGGGCCTGAGTCAGTAAAGAGGTAGGAGAGGTGGTCTTCCCCCCACAATTCCACAAGTAGAGCACAACCAGGCAGTGGCAGTAATAGCAGCAGTCACTGGATGGAAAACTGCTTGCCTTTTGTTGACTCTCCTGAGCAGGTCTTTATGAGGCTTCCTCACCTGGCAGAAAGTGCTGGAATCAATATTGCCTTATTTCTAGACAATCTGGTTATTGAAATATTTCCATTAATTAACTCATGTTAAGTAATCCAATCCCAGCAGATACTACATTTTTAGCTACACGTTAAGATACTCAAGCAATAATTGGTCATTAATATATGATTCCTCCCAACAAGTTCAAATGTTTTTCTAAAATTTGCTTCCTTATAGTAACAATAATCTACAAAGTGGATTAGAGGAGCCTTGGTGGCGTGGTGGTTAAATGCTGGTACTGCAGCCACAACGTTGTAAGTTTGATCCTACAGGGCTCCAAGGTTCACTCATCCTTCCATCCTTCCATAGGTTGGTAAAATGAATACCCAGCTTGTTGGTGGCAATTAGCTAACACATTGTAAAATGCTTAGGGAGTGCTTTGGCACTTATATACGGTATAGAAATATAAATGCTATTGCTAAAATGCTACAAAGTTACCCTATGCTCAATTCACTTTTAAAATCTGTGAGACAAATTAATCAAAATCAACACAAGTTTAACGAATTTCAAATATATTTCAGGACAACCAACATTATCTGGATGGGGGCCAAAAACAGGATTTTTAAAACATATAATTCACAATATTGTGAATTATAAACAAGATTATCAACTCTTTCTACAGTTAGAAAATAAAGGGCAAAGATTGAGAACACATGACAAATGTTGCCAATCTCTTTCTAAATCTGACTTGGAAGATAGTTGCTGAATAAGAATACAGCTAAAGTTGCACATAAATTTATAGCCATAAATTTTGAAAAACGCTATGGAAAAGAGATTTGTTTTACATTAGAAATACTGTAAAGGATTATTCCACTAAGCTGCCATTTATTTATTAAACTAATGGATACAGCAGTTAATACTGGAATAATAACAGAGAACATGAAGAGAAAGAAAGCCAGCATGGTATAGCAGTTTTAATTTTGGGCTACAGCTCCAGGAGACCAGGATTCAAATTCCTACTCATCCATGTAAACCCACACTCTCTCAGCCTAAAAAGAAGGCAACGGCAAAACTCCTCTGAATAAATCTTGCCACAAAAATCTTGCCATAAGACGGAATTGACTTGAAGGCATATAATACACACATATTAAGAGAGAGATCAAAGTTAAAGTACTACAGTATAAAATTATATTAGAAATATACAAAAATAGTTCATAATGAATGAATAAATGAAAATCTTATTAAAACAAATCCAGTATGCATTTTAATTTATTTTGTTTTCTCTACATTTATACGTACATTTGTACAATCTTACCTCTCCATTGTGCTTAAGTCCATTCAGCAGTTCACCTACCTGGGAAGCATGATATCCTGATGCCAAGATTGACAAAGAGATCGATCATAGATTAGCAAAGGCATATAGCGCATTTGGAAGACTTTACAAAAGAGTCTGGAGTAACAAACACCTGAGGCAAAGCACAAAAATCAGTGTGTATAGAGCCACTGTATTGTCTATTCTCATTTATGGGTCTGAAACAAGGGTCACCTATCGCCACCACTTAAGACTCCTCGAACGCTTTCATCAGCGCTGTATATGCACAATCCTAAACATACACTGGACTGACTATGTGACGAAGGTTGCTGTCCTTGAGCAAGCAGGGATTACCAGCATTGAGGCCATGATATTGAGAACACAGCTACGCTGGGCAGGGCACGTTTCTAGGATGGACGACCATCGTCTCCCAAAAATACTACTCTACGGTGAACTCGCCACGGGTCAGTGTAAGAGAGGCGTTCCAAAAAAGCGATACAAGGACTCCCTGAAACAACATCTCAGGGTCGGCCAAATTGATCACCAACCATGGTCCACCATGGCCTCACATCGGGAGGCATGGAGACGCACTATCCACAGTGCTGCAGCCTTATTTGAGAACTCACACCGAACAAGTCTTGAAGAGAAATGACAGCGCAGAAAGAATCACAACCCAGAAACATCACCCAAGGAGACCTTCTGCTGTGCTTTCTGCAACCGGACTTGTTTATCTCGGATTGGCCTTTTTAGTCATCAGCGCGCTTGCAGAAAACGCAGGATGAGTCCTTCCTGAATCTTCGTTTGCGAAGAAAAGCCAGAGAGAGAGAGAGAGAGAGAGAGAGAGAGAGAGTACAATATTAAAATCACTCCAATTAGTTTCTGGGCAAGACATAAAGTGTTGGTTATTACCTTTAAAGCCCTGCATGGTTTGGGTCCAGGTTTCCTACGGGATCACCTTCTCCCGTATAATCCACCCCATACACTTAGGTCCTCTGGGGGACATTTGCTCCAGCCAGTTGGGACTAGGTCAGCAAGTGTCTCCCAGAGGACTTTTTCTTCAGCCACCCCTAGATTGTGGAATGGCCTGCTGGAAGAGATAATGACAACTGAATACACTGTCGGAATTTAAAGCAGCATTAAAGACCAGTCTCATCCGGCAGGCCTATCCATATGATTTTAAATTGTGAATTTTAAACTGTGTATTGATTGTTTTAAAATGTCTTGGCTTTACCTTTTCTTTTAAACTGATATATATTTTTAACTGATATGTGTGTTTTTAAAACTAGCATTATGTTTATATGCTAATTTGTTTTCATAACAATAATAATAATTGTATAAGATAAACAGATGAGTATTCATGTCCATAAATTGTCCAATAAAAGGTCTGCATAGTTAATAATATGCTTTACACAAAGTATTAAATTTTGAATAACATGAAACAAAAGCACATAGAAAACTGAAGAACAAAATGAGATAAAATTACAAAAAACCCCCCACAAAAAACAAAGAGGAGAGAGGGAAATTCAAACTGAAATTCATGATGAGCAATTAAGGGCCTATTTTGACAATTCTAAGTGGTCAAGTTTTTCCAAGTATGACACTGAAACCTTAACCTATCTATATAGGAGTGATAAATGAGGCATTTTGTGTCATTACAGTCCCATAAATCACTTTCTTTAACTGCTGATGGCTTTTATCAGATCTAACCTTTTCAAGCTTCTACTAGAGTGCTAACATTTTCAACTCTGACATGTGTGCAGTTTACAAATTCTGCAGCTGATTAACTCTGAGCAGAAACTCACCATCATCACTGTCTTTATTCAAGTGGAGTTAGAGCTTCAGGCCTCCAAAACTCATAAGCACTCTCACTATACAACCAGAAAAGGAAGAAAAACCCTCAACCCAGAGGACATGCTATAGAAATGAAAACAAATGTGTGTTTTTAAAGTCCCTTTGTGGTATCATACATTCAGTTCTCTTTTGTGATCATGAACAAAATTTTAGCAAGATGCTTAGACTGCCTAAAAATATGTGGCCAAGATTCAAAGTCTGCAGTCTGTGTTCAAATTTAACTTTACAACTGGAGTTCAGCTATCAATATTTACACTTTATTTTAGAAAGAGGTACTGAGAAGATAGATTTTAACACAAAAAATTAAATGAAAAATTGCCGGCTTGTAAAATACTCTAAGGTATTTACTACTTAAATTATGTTCTTTTTATTGCATAAATTCTAAAAATAATATTAGAAATAGGTACCACTGCAGTACAAGAGTAATAACAAATCTGATATGAGAAACAAGAAGTTGTATTGCAGTCCATATATGCTGAACAAAATATATAAAATTAAGCACAAGAGGAGAGATGGCCTATCTTGGGTACAAAAAGTCATTTATGTAAGGGACTGAAAGTTCAAGATTAAGTATTATATTGCTATGCCTCCGTTTGGAAACATTGTACTTGTGTATGAATTTACACAAACTGAAATCAAAATACCCAAATGGAATACACCTAGAAAATGTAATTGATACAGACAGTGAAGCAACACTCCAGTTTAAGGAGATACTGTCTTTAGTATGTTAGTCATACTGAAAAAATCATGATCTTGGTTGTGTGACCACTGGAAGCCTAGTACTTCAGATAGTATTAGTTTTGATAAGAACTAACTACACATCAGACTGAAATAATGAAACATGAAGAGACAGGCTCAGACCACACGAATAGGAATGTCCACAGAGATATTCCTGAGGCAGATTGCCTCTTTTTGATAAATGACAAACCTGAGAAAAATTGTGGGCGACTTTTTTTCTCCAGCATCACAACTAGTGTAGCCTTGTAATGTCATCGTCCAAGCCTGTGTACAACAACAACGTCTTTATTTCACTAATAATGCCACACATAAGAGAAGCTATGCAGCATCAATTCAGATGTAAATCTGGGGAAGCCTATGAGTATTCATGACAAAGGAATATTTATCATTTAAAACAAAAGCACATGACTTCTTGGTTTTTATATCAAACACCAGTGATGGATGATGCCATGCTAATTAAATACAATCCAGAGGGAATACAGATGTTTTACAATATTTACAAAAGGGAATAAAAGTTTCTGTGTTCTGGACTCACTATATAATCTAAACACTGAAATGTTCATAAATAAAATATAGGAAGCTATTATATGTACTGCCATTTTAATGATACAGTTGACCAAGTAACTAAACAGTGAGATTTTAACATTTAATTTCTCAAAAATTACTTCAGATTAATTGCATTAACTGCCGCATTAAAATATCTATATACTACTTTTCATATCAAGGCAGTGTATGATTATAAAATTATGTTAAAATGTACTTTGTTGTTAAAACATGATTATAGAATGTAAGCAGCAGCCATAAGTGAACAATCAAAATATCAGGCGTCCCTAATCAGAAAATCCTCATGTGAGTCTTTAACATTTTCTAAGATCATAACAGACACCTGTTTTATTTCTGGGAAGAAAATGTTAAGGATGGTGGCAACCACCATGGGAAAGGTCTTCATTCTAGTTGTGCCAGATGAACATTTGTAGGATATGGCACAACCAGGAGGGCTTCTCATGGTGACTGTAATTGCTGGAGGGCTAAATGAAATACCAGATATCCCAGTCCCATTTAGTTCTTTCTAAGTTAATGCCAAAACTGCAAATCTGACCTAGCAGCAAATTGGCATTCAGTGCAATTTTTCAACAACAGAACTATACAGTAATGGCTGGGGGAATCATCTGACATCCTTGCTATTGAAATCTGCACTAACATATGGACAGACTCCCATAAAGCCCACTACAGTAGTTAAGCAATGATGCAGCTAATATATGATTTAACAAGACTAACTCAATGTCCTGGAATTACTGTAATTGGTACATGAGCTGAAGCTGGTAACAAGTGGTCCTTGCCATAATAGCTACTTGGGCATCCAGGGCTACTGATGGTTTAAGCCAGTACTCCTCAAAGTGGAGGCCCATGGACTGCTGCCTGTCCCTGGAGGACTTAGAGGACAGAAAGTAACCACTGTAGCCAGTTTGCAGAAATATGGAACTGGTCCCTGGCACACTGGGAAACACTGCTGCCCCCCCCCATCACATAGCTTAAGAAACACTGGCTTAAAGAATGCCCTAAACTATATACCTGCCATTTCAGAGGGAATACAATCCTGTACAGGATGGACAAATTGTCCAATCTCTCATCACAAAGTTTCAGTTTATTGGCTCTCATACAGCCCATCTCTCCATCCAAGCATCCACAGCACCTAGGGCCTTCACAGTTTTTCCTGATGCAGGTGAAAGAAGAAGAAGAAGAAGAAGAACCACCACCAGCAGCAGCAGAATGTTCTTATGAATGATCCCAATAGCTTCTTATACATAACAGGACTGTACTCCCTCTGCCTCTCTTTCCAGTAATGGTAATCCACACACTCAGAAAGTTAGAAGGTGTCCCAAGAACTATCTAGCGGTTCAACTCATGCCCATGCAGAGAGGTGGCCATCCTACTTGCTTTACAAAGCTCCAATGAATGAGAACCCAATACCTTCTCAACTATTCAATCCCATTGTTGAATAGCTCTTCCTATCTTCCTTATATGTCAGAATCTCCTTTCTTATAATTTGAGTTCATTTTTTAAATCCATTTTCTCCTATCCTCTGGAAAAGGAGAAAGCAAGTTTACTCTATCACGCAGCACTTTGGTTATTTAAAGATGGCTATCACAACAACTTGTAATTTTTTCCAGGCTAAACATACACAATTCCCTCAAAAACACCTCATAGGCTTGGTTTCCAGACCCTTTACCAATTTTGTGGGTGTCCTTCGGACAAGTTTAGCTTGCCAATATCCTTCATGAACTATGATGCCCAGTATTGGACACCGGACTCCAGGTGAGTTCTAACCAAAGCAGAGGATTATTTCCCTTGACCTGGACACTGTAATTTTGCTGATGCAGCCCAGACTTGCATTGGCTTTCCATCACACTGCTGAACGTGAGTCCCATGGTGGGAGAAAAGCAGGATATAAATAAATAAATAAATAAAAAGAATCAATTGCAAATCTCAACTTTTCATTTCGATATTCATTTGGACATACTGCTGTCAAACCAGGTGTCACCTACACTACATTTATGTAGCTTAATTTTCCTGCCTAGATAGCTAAACAGCCTTATAATAACCTAAATAACCTACCTAACCTGCCTACTGTAAATAACCTTACACTTATACCTGTCCAAAATTCATTTGTAATTTTCAACCCTGATTCTGTCTTTTGGGGCATTAAATATTCATCCTAATTTTATGTTATCTTCAAATTTCATAAGCACCCCTTTGATTCCTTCATCCAGGTTGTTTATTAAGATGTTGAACAACACTGGGTCCAGGATAGAACCCTGCATCACAGTACTTGTCACTCAGTCCATACTTGTCACTTCTGTTATGATAAGGAAAGACTGGTGAGTACTCTTTGGGTTTTGTCCATCAACCTACTATAAAGTCACCTAACAGAAGCATTGCCTAGCCCACATTTTACCAGCTTGTCTGCAAGAACATTATGAGGGATCCTATCAAAGGCCTTGCTGAAACCAAGATGCTCTATATCTAGTGTACTCCTCCCATTTACCAAGCTTGTAACTCTATCAAAAAAGAGATAAGATTAGTCTTGCTTGACATACTTTTCAGAATCTCTGTTGGCTCTTAGTAATTCCAGCACTCTTTTCTAAATGCTTGCAAACTGATTATTTAAGGATCTCTTCTAGAACTTTCAAGGTATTGATGGCGAGCTGACTGGTTGGTCGCTGTCTGGATCCTCCTTCCCTTCTACTGTGAAGATGGCAACACTTGTCCTTCTTCAGTCTGCAGTACCCTCCTGATCTACAAGAATTCTAAAGTATTATACACAAGGGATCTAAGATTATATCTGCAAGTTCCTTTAGTACCATTGGATGAAGTGTATCTGGTCCTAGAAATAGATTTGATTCCCAAACCACATCTGAATGGGTAGGAGTGTGTGTGGGGGTGTTATATACTGTGAGCCCCTGTTGGAGAGGATATGTAAATTTGTGTATTTTCAAGATTGGTAGCCAAACTTTTTTACTTTAAGGATTTCTTCTTTCCTGTTGAAGTTGTCCACGTTTGTAGATTTCAATAGCTTCTCTGTGCATTCTGACATGATAGCTGTTGGCCTGGTCCAGAATTTTGGTGTTTTTAAATAACATTTTGTGTCCAGGTTGGTTTATAACATGTTCTGCTTCTGCTGATTTTTCTGGCTGGCCCATTCTGCAGTCTCTCTCGTGTTCCTTGATTCATGTTTCCACACTGTGTTTAGTGGTCCCAATGTAAACTTGTCCACAGCTGCATGGTAAAAATGGAAAAAGAAAAGGAAGGAACATTGCCATTCTTGGATGTCCTAGTCATCCGCCAACCAACCAATGGTTGGGCCATAAGGTATACAGAAAACCCACACAAACAGATAGATACCTACACAAGAACTTAAATCATCACGCAGGACAAAAAAGAAGCACAATAAAAACATTGGTATCTGCAAACCCCACTATCTGGAGGACGAACTGAAGCACTAAACTGGGCTCTACAAGCTAATGGTTAGTCCAGATCAGACATCACAAGAGCAGCCAGACCCAGAAAAACATCACAGGAATGAAGAAAAACAGCCACCCAAAGGGAAGGTATTTTTACCATACATCAAAGAAATCACAGACACAATAGGAAAACTGATGAAGAAACACAGCCTCCAAATGATCTACAAACCAACCAGGAAAATCCAAGAAATGCTACGCTCAGCGAAGGACAAAAGAGACCCTCTCACAGCACAGGAGTTTACCGCATACCATGCAGCTGTGGACAAGTTTACATAGAGAACGCTAAACGCAGTGTGCAAACACAAATCAAGGAACACAAGAGACACTGCAGACTGGGCCAGCCAGAAAAATCAGCAGTAGCAGAACACGTTATAAACCAACCTGGACACAAAATGTTATTTAAGAACATTGAAATTCTGGACCAGGCCAACAACTATCATATCAGAATGCACAGAGAAGCTACTGAAATCCACAAACACCTGGACAACTTCAACAGCAAAGAAGAAACTCTTAAAGTAAAGAAAGTTTGGCTACCAGTCTTGA
Source organism: Gambelia wislizenii (assembly GCA_030847615.1). Classification (NCBI taxonomy): domain Eukaryota; kingdom Metazoa; phylum Chordata; class Lepidosauria; order Squamata; family Crotaphytidae; genus Gambelia; species Gambelia wislizenii. The sequence continues at coordinate 428,402,060 of JAUMIR010000001.1, forward strand.
AAAATACCAAAATCAAAACTCAGCACATGCAAATGAACTCCACCCAGACACAGGGGGATTTCCAGCAGATAATGGGCCGTTAGCCAAACAGGCACTCCTCCTCCTTGCATATCTCCACCCAGAAACTAGCCATTCAAATACACAAATTTACATATCCTCTCCAACAGGGGCTCACAGTATATAACCCCCCCCCCACTCCTACCCAACCATTCTCTGAAGATGCCAGCCACAGATGCAGGCAAAACATCAGAAACAAACTCTTCCAGAACATGACCTCAGAGCCTGGAAAAAAACCCACAGAAAACCTATCCTCCTCCTCTTCCTCCTCCTTTCTTACCTGTCTCTCCCTATGGACTGAGGCAGGGAACAACATATTAAAATACAACAGAGGAACACATAACACCAGCTAAAAACAGATAACACCAGCTAAAAATGCATAAGTGTTCAGCACCACCACATCATGCAAGGTGCTTTCACCACATTCTGGGGACACAAGGTTGACTTATACCCACCAACTAGCTTTAATTAGTCAACATGGAAAATATCTTGTCAAATTAACAATCTGTAAGCTGCTCTGAGAGCCTTTGTGGCTAAAGAGTGGTGTATAAATATTATAAATAAATAAATAATGGATGTCTAGAGCATAATGGTTGGATAGATGGGAGAAGCCCAGCCTGTACAATATCACTCTGTAGTGGCTTCAAGATTTTGAGGGCCCTCAGATATTTCTTCCTTTAGTGCCTCCCCCCAAATAGAACTAATGTATTTCCCATGCTACGTCCAATTTTCTTGACCGTACAAAGTGGAAATGGTAGCATGGTTAGGGTTGTTGGACAGGGGCATTCTGGGATTTGTAAACATTTTGTCCAAACTTGGAAAATTATTAATTTTAAAAATTGGCAAGGCCTTCAGTACAGAATAAGCTGTCTCTCTGTTGGTGAAAACTGTATGAATATAGCATAAAATATGTACGCGTGTTCAGAGTTATTTAGCTGAAAACTTGAAAAGCACCAGTTTGGCTTCAGGAGATGTTAAGAGTGCTAAAAACTATGTTGTGTAAATGTTTCAAGTTGGAAATTTTAAGGTATATTAATGCATGTTGAAAAAAACATTTCAAAACATGAATACATATACTTCTTTGTCAGCTATAAACACTAAGAGACCTTTCATCAACTACAAAAGTAAAGCCAAACAGAGATTGAGACCTAGATGAAAGAATGCCCTTTCCATCAACCTGCCAAAGTGCTGAGATTATTGATGGAGACTCTTCTCTGGATGCCCTGATATCTAAGGTAACGTGGCTGGCAACTAAGGAAAGAAACTTCCTAATCAGGGCACTGTCACATTCTCTGCCGAAAGAGGCTTGGCCAGTGTCTAATTTGCTACTTTGATGGAGTCAAAAGACTGTTCTCTCATGTTCTTGAAATTCTGAGTTTTATGAAAAAACACTGCTTTAATGACTGTTCCTATGGATCAGCATTGTGTAATGTTTATAGGTTTTGTTTTTGAAACTCCTCTTTCATTTGGCTGAAAGACGGTATATGAACATATATAATACATAGTACATACATATTGCATGAACAGGAAACGACCTTACTTCTACAGGCAGGCTCCCTCTCTGACCTACATCATGTTTCTCTTCTTGCCTGAGAACAGATTAATGTGCAGCCTGATCAAAACTAGCCTCATTACCTGAATCATTTCCAGTGTCAAATAAAGGATAAAAAAAGAGCAGGGTAACAAAGGAAGCTGTTTCTTTTTACTGAGTTAGATCACTGGTTCATCTAGCTCAGTATTATCTATACTCACTGGCAATGAGTCTCCAATTTCAGTCAGATATCTTTCTCAGCCCAGGGATGGAACCTGGGAACTTTTCCTTGCAAATTCAAATGCTTTTATCATTGTCCGAAAGATACATGCCAGGAGTAAATGCAAGGAGGGAACACAGATGTATGGGTCATGTAGTGTACTGATACCATCTTCATATTTGGAACATCAGCACATGTTCCCTGTGCTGGAAATGATTTATGCACCCAGTACTATATACTTTGTCTATAATTTACTCCCTTCACTGTACCCAGATGAAAATTTCAAACACATGATCAGCTCCTATCATAGCTCCCAGAATACAGATGGATAATTCAGAGGTCAAGCACTTTCCAAGAAAGCATCCACCTGATGCTTCCAGAGTAATTTCTGTTGATGGGTGTGTATGCATTGACTGTAGAGATGTAAATCTTCCCCTGTTCTCATAGGCAGGAATGAATAATTTCCTCACTGTTCTCTCTGCTGAGCAAAAATATGAAGATTTCTGCACAGTCTCCAAGTGTTATTCACACTCTGAAAACTCAGAAGTACAGAGACACAGAGAATAAACTGTTCGCTGTGTAGAAAATCTATTTCCTGCACAAATAACCAATTCCATTTTGTGTAAGGGAATTCATAGAGTGCAAAGAATCCTGTGGTTGCTATCATTACTATTATTTATTTATGTGTAACACAAGTTTCCCCCAGTACTGGGACTCAACACGGGCTACAAAAATTCAAAAACAAATACAGATTAAAATATATACATAAGTTCATATAATGCCACCAGTAGAAGCATATAAAAAAGTTATTTTAAAAATACTATTGAGCAGTATACAGAATTAAAACCATTTACAATCCATTAAAAGATAAGGGGAAAATGAACAAAACAGCACACCAATAAAAGGTCACTATAGTTCATTCTTGGACTCCTGTTAGAATAGAAAGGTTTTCACTTGCTGGCAGAAAGACAGCAAGGAAAGAGCTTACCTAGGGAGAGAGTTCCAAAATCTGGGAGCAGCCACCAAGAAGCATCTTTCCTTTGTTCCCACAAAACATGCCTGGGAAGGTGGTAGGACTGTCAGGTGTCCTCTGAAGATCTTAGAGCCCAGGAAGGCTCTAACAAGTTGCTAAATGGAGGAAAAGCTGTGGTAAGGGATCCCTGAAAATCAGATGGAGGTACCTTTTATGACTGGAACCTTTCAGTCAAAGGAAGGCTCTAAGATGGCACACTAGTGTTTCTTACTGGTGTTGGTGAGAAAAGAGATGGGACTTGCAAGACATGAAAGGAATTACTCTTTTCCCTCACTGCCACACATACGAAGTCTGTCTATTAAATAAGGAGACTGTGTTTCTACCTTTCAGACAAATCAGGGAGAACTTATTGTGAATGCTTGAGTGGTGATCATAAACATGTCTGAACTTGCATGACAAACATCAACACTCTTGGCCGTTCAGTCAATTGTCAGTCATCATTTAAAGCAGCTGTGTTGTCTGTTGTGTGCCAGAAAAATGCTAAGTTTAAAGGTTGTGCAATGTGACCTTCTGCAGCAACTCTAGGCGAACCCAAACCTTTTTCAAACAACCATCACTTGTGATGAAACCTGGATCTTCCAGTAAGATCCTGAGACAAAATGACAGTCAATGCACTGGAAAACCCCATCATCACCAAGAATGAAAAAAGCACGTCAAAGCAAGTCCACATTTAAAGCCATGCTCATTGGTTTTTTTCCCCATCAAGTGCATAATTTTGCCAGAATTTTTATAAGAATTATAAGAAAGTTTTGACAAATCTGTGAGAAAGTCAGAAAAAAAAGGCCACAACTGTGGAAAAATGGTTCCATTCTTCATCAAAACAATGTGCCTACACATACAGCACTTTCGGTGAAGCGGTTTTTGGCCGATAAATGCATTACTACACTTGAACATCCTCCATATTTGCCAGATTTGGCACCATGCGACTTTTTTCTTTTCCCTAAAATGAAATTGGTGCTTAAAGGAACATATTTTGAGTCAACTGATGCAGTAAAGAAGAAAATAGCAGATGTGTTGAAACAGCTGACAGAAACTGATCTGTTCTACTCCTTCAACCAGTGGAAAACAAGACTGCATCAGTGTGTGAATGTGAACGGGCAGTATATTGAAGGGGACAAGCATTAGCATTGTAATACATATTGTAATTGTATTGTATTGTAATACATATAAATAAAGATGGGTTATTGTATCAGTCTTATTATTTAATAGATGGACCACGTAGATGAATATTCATTTTGGGAACCACCATCTTTCATAAAGAGACATAGAATCATAGAGTTGGAAGAGACCACAAGGGCCATCCAGTCCAACCCTCTGCCATACAGGGATAAACAATCAAATCATTACTGACAGATGGCCATCCAGCCTCTGCTTAAAAACCTCCAAAGCAGACTCTACCACACTATGAGGCAGTGTATTCCACTGCTGAACAGTTCTTACTATCAGGAAGTTCTTTCTAATGTTTAGGTGGATTCTCTTTTCCTGTAGTTTGAACCCACTGCTCCGTGTCCTAGTCTCTGGAGCAGCACAAAGCAAGCTTGCTCCATGCTCAATATAACATCCCTTCAAATATTTAAACATGGCTATCATGTCACTTCTTAACCTTTTCTTCTTCAGGCTAAACATGCCCAGCTCCCTAAGCCACTCCTCATAGGGCATGGCTTCCAGACCTTTTACCAGTTTGGTCATCCTCCTCTGTACATGTTCCAGCTTCTCAATATCCTTCCTGAATTGTCGGGCCCAGAACTGGACACAGTATTCCAGGTGAGGTAATCTATTTTAGCCCCAAATATTAAATTATAGAGGCAATAAGATAAATGTTCAAATGGCAAAAATTAAGCAGAGAAGGATATAATGAATTTAAAAAAAAAATTATACAGTTTTGATTTGTTCTTCTAAGTGACAAGAGTATCCATTGTAAAAAAGACAGCAATTGTGTATAGTTTTGTAGACTTGATATGGCCTATGCCTCAACTACTCCTCTACAAAGTCTTCAATATATCAAGCAAAGATTATTAATATGCAATGTATATGAACATTGCTTTCTTTGTTATGCAACATTGACCCTCTCACTTCTGTTGGATTCTGCTGTTCAATCTGTGGAAGTTTAACTTTGCCCTATATGTTTTTAACTGACCAATATGCTTGCTTGTTTGTTGGATTTGTAATTAATACATCTCTTATTTGTTTAATATTATGGTTGTTCTCATACGGTATTTGTTTTAACAGAATTAAGTACACTGCCTTGGGATCCCTTTGTGCATAGGGAGTAATCTCTAAAATGTAAAAACAATGCATAAATGAATCAATAGTGGAACAGGTATTTTAAAATAGGTGAAATTTTAGGTTGACATATTTCAAATGGGACCAGAAACTGTTGGAAATCTTGGTTGGAATGGTCAATGGTGGGAGACCATTTGTATTTGGACTTTTCTTCTTCAGTCCTGAGTAACTGGAAGGATGTATCGTCTTCTCCTGAGGAAAACTTCACAGTAACTGGAGGACAAGCCTGAGCTCAACCATGGAGCAGATAAGGAGGAGCAGCAGTGACCTTGCTTCTTCACCTCCACCCATCAAAAAGAGCACGATGCTCTTATTGTCAGTTGCCTTGAAAACAAACAGTGGCCTCATCTGTTGTCCAGAAGACTAAGGCCTGATGGTTTGTGTAGGCATATGAGGAGGTAAGGACTATTTCATTTAGTATTGTTGCAATGTGTTTGTAAGCTGCCGTGAAGATCATTTGATCTAAAGATGATGATAAACCAGATGAAGAAATAAATAGCTAAAAATTTGAACCTTTCCAAGTTCCAGTACAATAAGGTGAGCCATACTTTTAGACTGTAAGAAGCAGGGAGATCTATACAGGAGAAGGCACTCTTAGAGAACCTGGTCCTGAGATGTACTGTATAAGGTAATAAGTCAATAGTAACATTCCAAGCCTTGCTTTGAAGCTAATTGGGAACTATTGGAGATTTTTAACTACAAGAGCTATGTGTGTGCAGGGTAGAAATGAATCAAGCCCAAGGGTAGCCCCACTCATAGAGCGTGTTACAGAATCATAGCATTGGAAGAGACTACAAGGGCCATCTAGTCCAACCCCCTGCCATGCAGGAATACACAATCAAATCATTACCAACAGATAGCCATCCAGCCTCTGTTTAAAAACCTCCAAAGAAGGAGACTCCACCACAGTACGAGGCAGTGTATTCCACTTTTGAACAGCTCTTACTGTCAGGAAGTTCTTCCTAATGTTTAGGTGGAATATCTTTTCCTGTAGTTTGAACCCTTTGCTCCATGTCCTAGTTTCTGGAGCAGTAGAAAACAAATTTGCCCATCCTCAGTATGACATCCCTTCAAATATTTAAACATGCCCAGCTCCCTAAGCTGCTCCTCATAGGGCATGGCTTCCAGACCTCCACCATCCTAGTCGCCCTCCTCTGGACACATTCCAGCTTCTCAATATCCTTCCTGAATCGTGGTGCCCAGAACTAGACACAGTATTCCAGCTGAGGTCTGACCAAAGCGGAATAGAGTGGCACTATTACTTCCCTTGATCTAGACACTATATTCCTATTAGTCCACTCTTGAATTTATCAATGAATTGATCACTCTGGCCTGGTTGGCTATCCTTGTCCAGAAATGGTTGTCGCCACTGTACCAACTGAAGCTGGTGTAAGGTGCTCTTTGCCACTGAGCCACTTGGCCAGGAGATGAATCCAAGAGGATCCCCAAACTGAGCACCTGTGCATAAAAATAGAATGCAACCCCATGTAGGACAGGTAAATTACTCAACTGCTAGTCATGGAATCCATCTACCAGAGGTCCTCTGTCTTTCCATGATTCAACCTCAGTTAATTAGCCCTTATCACAAGACCAAGTCTGGCACAGCCACACCCGTCTCAGATGTAATATAAACAGCACTGAGTGTCATCTGCATAGTGAAGATGCTCCACTCTGTAGTTGCCAGTTACAACCCCTAATGGTTTCATTTACATGTTAAAAAGCATTGGAGGAAAACTTATTCCTTGTAGCTTAACACAATACAACACAACCTAGTACAATTGCCAAGGGATATGGACACATTTCCGCAGTGCCACTCTGAAACAAATCTATAAGTAGGAGTACAAACACTGCAAAATGAACTGCATAATGCATGGGCATGAAGTCTTTGACAAAGAAGCTTGTTTTTACAATGTATTTTATGCCCGCACATTCACCCTTTCCCTCCTCATCCTCTTTCTATCCAGAAAGTAGCTGCTAATGTTTTAGCAATATTAGCATGGGGAGGGTGACAAAGGAGGCCTGGAGAAACACAGACTTTCAATATTGGGTTGCAGCAGTGTGCCTGTGATAATCAATGCAATGAATCTTGAGTTGGGAAAGATTGGGATTCTACTCTAGCCAATCCTACTGCAGCAGTGTGCCTATGAACAATGGGCAAGGTAAACAGCAGCTGCCACTAGAACCACTCAATGGTAATCTATGAACAGCAAAACAGAGACAAAATGGGGATGCAGAGAAGCTTGACTCATCAGATAAGCCTGACCCCACCATGTTAAAAAAAGCATAGATGTGTTGTAAAAGTCGGCCACCAAATAGGAAATCATAAGAAGAGTGAAGAAGGCTGGTGAAAGAAAAGGGAAAAACAACTCTGGATGAATTTTGAAAGCCTTCAAGTAGTGTTTAGAATGTTTAAAATGTTTTTGTTTGCTTATGCAAGGCTTCCCTCATTGCTGCATTTCACATTTGCATACGGCTAGTTTTGGATAAAGCGTTTGCTGAAACATGTTGAACTCTTCTTCTTCTTTGTGGTGCAGGGACCTATCCCTATTCTTTCCATGTTATTTTCGTAGCTGCTACCAAATTTTCTGTAAAAGAAGTAATGCACATGAACACATCTACTTGGTTAACTGACATATACTGGTATCTACTGGAACCAGAAGGCACGCAAGCGTATTTAAATCATGCATTTTAAAATGCAGTCATTTCCTTGAAAATACAGAATGCAAGTTCCCTTTTTTGACAGATATCATCCCATTTTTTTGACCAGAAGCCCCACATTATTCAATGGGCTTACTTCCAGACTTAGGAGATTATCAGACATTGGGGAACGTGGCAAAAAAACTATGTTCCCAACCGAGTCTGAAGATCGCGAGGAGAACAGAAAGGCTGACATTATCAAATGCCTGCGTCCTCAGCCATTCCCAGGGCACAGTGCTGCCGCGAATGAGGTTTCCCCCTTTTTTTACACTGTTGGAGGAAGGGGTGGCACTGGCCATAGTAATGCCACAGGGAGAGACAAATCACTTGGCAGCCTTGAGTGATTCTTTTGGAAGTGTTGAGGTTTTTTTTAGGGACAACGTTCCCCAATTTAACCCCCACATTGACTGTTGCTATTTGAAGAGAGGGAAAAACAGCAGGTAAAGAGGATCTTCTCTTCCCAAGCTAACCACTGTTTAGGTAGGCAGATATTAGGGTAAGAGGGTGAGGGGAAACACCCGCTCTGGATTATGACTTCTCTTATCTTTAAAGTAGCCAATATGAATAATAGAAGTAAAACTTAGAAATAAAAAATTGCAAATAATAAAATCAAATCTGGGAACTATCTTAATTACATAAATTCTATGTAAAATCTACTTAGCTTCCAAGATCAGATGCAATCTGGTGCCTTTAGGGTATTCAGTTACCAGTATAAACTGGCCGCTCACCTCTTTTCTTTTTACTTGACTTACATATATCTAACATATTTAATAAAATCAATCTGCTACATTTACTTCTTTTTTTTTAATACAGTTTCTTAAAGGAATTGTACAAGAAGGCACAATTTACAGAAGGTTTAATTCTCTAGATGGCCATTGGTTAATTTAGTAGGGAATTTATATCATAAAATTCCTTTAGCACCTGGCTCCTTTTTGAAAAATTTACTGGATGTCTAATATATTTAATATTCAGTAGTATGTGAGAATAATTTTTATGCAACTCTGATAGTTAGAAAGATAGATAACTCAATTATTAGATCATCTATCAAAATATTCAGATGTATAAGAGGCTACTAAAAAGATTGATGACTGAGAAAGTCCACTGATTCTCCAGCCATCATATTCATGCATTTGGCTAGACAACATTTTTCGCTGCCTTCACAAGCAAGCTTCATTACCCATCACTCCACTGAAAAGAGTTTATTATGAGGCTGCCATCTTGGGAAGACTATTATTTAGATGATAAATGTTGGAGGGAGTGTGTCTAGCCTTTTTTTTTTTTAAAAAAAAGATGAGCTTTGTGACAGATAAAACAAACAGCATCTAGCATTTCTAATTAACTTAAATTTGGCAGATACAAATACAGGTCAGTAAAGCTATAGTAGGCTGCTGGAATATCTTCTATCTGAATTTTGCTGTTAATTTGTAAAATGTAAATTAACTAATTAGAAGAAAAGCAGCATCATTTGTGACAAACCACTTCTGCTTGTTTTTTGCTTATTGACATTTATGAACAACTGAACTTCCTTATTCTAATTTAGGATAATTACTCTTATTCATTTAATAAATTTGAAATTTTGCAAATTAAAACTTAGATTTGGAAAATATGGGGAAATTAGTACACAGCCTAGATTTAATATGCAGCATATGCTTTACAAATATTTTGTACCAACTATTCTGCTTTTAATGGGATTTAGAGTAATTATTCACGTGAATTATAATTTTAAAAATCCCAAAGAATGTAGCTATGGTTTTAAAAGCAGGCTCCTGAATTACAAGTATACATTTAGTATGTCTTACATAAAATATGATCATATTTTCTCAATTACTTCTAACTTCTTTCTTCACACACACATAGCCAAAGGTTTGTAATGTGATTAGGAAAGCACCCACAAAATTACTTGAGAGGAGAGGGAATATAGCTAGGCCTGAGTTGCAGAATGCAAAACAATCTTTTAAATAATAAAAATTAAATGCTTTGATACCGTACAGAAAATTGTTTTTACTATTCATATGTAGATAAAGGCTCAACAATAAGATGTTCATTCAAAATGTCAGATGTAAATGTCAATTAAAAATTACAAGGAGTTCTGAAAGGTAAGGTCTGTGGGGGCTGACATTCTTTGACATAGTGGAGTGTCTGTGACCAGGCCTTTGGCAAACATAGCAGGATCTATGCTGTCAGCTCTTATCGTACGTAAGCCTAGATGCTTGTCTAATCTGAATGAGAAATACCAAGGAAATTGGAGCTGAAGCCTTGCGGTAATGTAGATAGAAGCTGAAAGCATTCTGTCTGTATTATGGGATAGCCTCTGATGCTATGACAATATTTGAAGAAGAAAAATATAAAGATATATAATTCAAGTAACAAAAATATAATATTCTATTTACTTTCAGAAAAGAAAAGTAAAAAACAGTATTCATAAATGATGGTCTAAATTTGGCATGCCACTAAAATGCAATATGGAAAAATGTTCACAAAGTTACATTTATTGGCTAATACAATCTTACTCTTACTACATGTGAATGTATTCCTGTTGTCTTACTCTTATAGTTGAATTTGTACTGAAGGATGAGCCCTATTATATACTAAGCTTTTTGTGATATTTTGAAACAGATGCCACTATCAGATTCCAAATCTTGAAAACACTGTTTCAGACTAGCTGTTTAGAAACAATGAATTGTTTGCTAAATCATATGCTCCTGAGGGTAGTCTAAACCCTGGCAAGCTTTAGAATTGTAAAAAAGATGTAACTATACTATTCATTTTGGATAAATTATCCATTAAAACCAGTTCTTATGTACATCTTGATTCAAAAGAAAAATACATTATTTACACATATGCATTAAGCAAATAGCAGCCTTTCTATTCACAAGCATAAGCGAGGTCTCCCTTGCAGGCTTTTATGATAACTAACTTCATTTGAAAACATTAAAATTCACTACATTTTATTTTTGTGTAGAGATTCAGAATGATTTGCCTTTCCAATAAGGGTATTCTGAATGAAAAATTACATTAATGAAGGACCATCAATTCACCCAAGCCTATTTTTTGAATTAAGTTAACTAATGCTAGCTAGGATGGAGATGGGAAATGAGAGAGGGAGCAAAAATGCAGAATTTGTGAAATTTCATGAGCAGTGGATGGCCTAGCCAATCCTAAGTCCCTGTGTGTTGCAGTAAGGTCAAAACCTTTCAGTATTATACCAGTGTGTCAAAATATGTCAACAAACCATCATACTGCAGGAAGAAGAATGACCTTTCAGTTCTTTGTGTTTTGGCTGCCATGAAGCTTTGGACACTGAGTATGCATGAACAGTTTTCCTAGATGCTTGACAAATCCAACTCCCAAGGTTTCTACTAAGCCTGTTTGTTAAGCCAGTATGTTTCATCTTGCCAGTAAAACTTTTTAAATCCCCAAAATGCTAGATATTGACATTTTGCTAGAGAATGGATGTCTTCCTTCCCTAAAATTTCTGAACAGTTGAACTTTAGTGCAATAAATTAACTGATAACATTATTATCACAACACTCACTTGTTTAATAACTCATTTCTTGCATTGCTTTGGAAAAATGGTAAAAGTAAATATCTGATGTATCTAACAATACAAATACGAACACACTAATATGGAATTTAAATTTGTCTCCCTGTGGCTCATATGACATACTAGGAAGTAAGTCCTATTGAATTGTGTATATTAGACAACACTGCAGCTCTAATTCTGAACACAATGGTTGTGCAATGTCCTATGCACATTTAAACAAAGTAAATACACCACACACACAATTGGAGGCTTAGGAAGCAAGTCTCATTCAACTTAGAGAATCTTGTTAATCAACATATTTGGAAACGTTCTACACATGCTTTTAGAAAAAAATCTGGGAATGCTGATTAGCAGATAAGGTGCTAGAAGAATTTAGCGTATTTCTATTAATAAGAAGCCAGGAACGTGTCTCTTGTTTTGAGTGTATGCAGAATACTAAAGACATTTAGATTACAATTAAATAGGAAAAGATTACAGCAGATTGAAGGTTTACTATTCATATTCAAAGAGTGTAGAAGAAATAATGTTCTCATTATGTGGAATTATCATTACTCTAATATCATTGTCAAAGAAGTAATTTTGTTAGTGTGTTCTTCAAATGTTGCAAAGTTGCTTCTGATAATAATAGCATCAAGGTTGCTCTTGGGACTTACTTATACACAGTCTAAGAGACACTACAGCCCAATTTGCGAACAATGGAAGAAGTAAACTGTCTGCATCCCTATTGTAAGTCATTATTGACAATGTGGTTACTAATTATTAATTAATCTGTCTCTTGATGATACCAATATATTTATTAGTATATTATATAGGTTGAATACCCCTTATCCAAAATACTTGGGACTGGAAGTGTTCTGTATTTTGGAATATGTACATATGCATAATGAGAAATTTTGGAGATGGGACCCAAGTTTAAACATGAAATTCATTTATATTTCCTATACACACTATACACATAGTGTGTATAGGTGATTTTATATAAAATATTTTTAATAATTTTGCGTGTAAAACAAAGTTTGTATACACTGAACTGTCAGAAAGCAAAGGTGTCATTATCTCAGTCACCCATGTGGACAATTTTGAATTTGAGTATTTCAGAATTCCTGATAAGAGATGCTCAACCCATAGTAGAATATGTAAGTGCACAACTTTACTTTTGAATTCAATGAATTCAATTATTTAATTGCACCAGAAACAGAATGAAGCAGGCTGAATTAGATTTCTTATACCTTTAATATTTTACATATACACACACGCAACACTTATGAGCAAAAACAGCTAACTTTGTCTCAGTAACAGCAATAATACAGTTTCAATCCATAGCTTCTTCAACTAAAAGATCCTTAGGTAAGAAGCCTAGGGATAAGTTAAACATACAGCTAGTCAGAGTAGACAATACTAGGCTAGGTAGAACAATGGTCCGACATGATAAAACAAACTTCATACAGTCACCTTTCTAACACATCTCTGCAGCTGAAAAATTCAAAACAGAAAAAGAATGAACCAAAGGTTATTATGTTTAACATGATGAAAGCCTCAGACATGCTTCCTTAAGAGGCTTGGCTAGCAAATATAAGGACCAGAAAAGAGCACACCACACCACCACTGTTCATCTTTCTATGATGGACTTTCCAAATAATGGAATCACACAGTGATTCACATACAGTACAGTAACACCTGCAAACTGTTGCAAATTAACGTAAAGAGTAAATGCACAACTCTGACCTAATTCTTATTTCTTAAGAACAAATGAGGCTTGCAAACAAGTCATTCCTCCCCAGCCCCTGACTCAAAGGAGGAATTGCAAAGGATGCTTTCATCATGTTGAACATTTTAATTCTTGATGCATACAAGCAAAAGATGTAGCAGAAGTAATATCCATACACCTTATCAAACTAGACAAAGCTGGGTGTTTTGAGGATTCTTAGCAGAACATGCATCCAATTTTCAAGACAAATGAATAATTCTGCTCTTTTCTATAAGTACCTTCCCCAGTGAGATGTATGAAGGCAAGCAACTGATCCTGGAGATGAAATATTAAAAGGAGGCAAAATGATGGATCAAATCTGAATTTACAAAATTTCAGGAGTACTTATGCTTCATTTTTCTAACTGAAGTACAACATCCTACAGCTGTAAGAAACAGGTGAGTACTACAAAAAGCCACTCTGAGAACCTTCAACAGTGTTTTATTGGGATACATACTATACGTGTGTAACAAAAAACACAGTCTAGGATAATGTGCCCACCCTGCAACCTTATACTGTCTAGAATAATAGCTGGGTATCAAGAGGATATTTATTTCCTTTCATCTCAACAGTTATATTCCACCTTTTCCTTCCATGGAAAGCTAACAACAGAACACTAACTGTAGATGTGTTGCTTACAGGTTCAATAACCAAAGAAAAAGAATGAAGATTTACCTGTTCCAGTAACTCCAAAATTGGTCATGTAGGTAAGCTTGATGGCTGCATTCATCACCAAAAGAAGCTTTACTTTCAATCCAATGAATGATATGACCTTCTACAGCTAAAAGGGAAAAAGCTTTTAGATTAAAATGAATCCAGTGCAAATGACTCCACAAAATGGTGCACAAATTAGGAAGAGAAAGCATCCCTTGCAGAGATGTCTGCAGTAATGCAATCGTCATCAGCTAAGGCTAGCTCACATTTTTGTAATTCATTATCATCAAGCTCTATCATAGTCAGCTTTCTATAAGCATTATTTACTCTTGAATTCATGATTCTGTAGTGTCTTTGTCAAACTACCAAAAACAAAGGAATGGCATTATGTGATCAATAATAAGGCTTTATATCTTCGGAATCACTAGCTCCTGATGACCTTGAACCCCTATATGCAATTCCAGAACCCCACCCCCATTTCAGAGCTTACTTGAACACGAGTTAAGACTGTTGGTCTTTGTTTCCAGTAACGTTCCTTCATTACAGATCTTTCTGTATTTTCTAAATTGTTTCCTGACTACTAGTGTCTTTCAATGCATCTTCACTAGCCCTGCTCTAAGATCTCAGATCCAGTTCCCCTGAAATCAGATAGAATGGGTTAATCTATGACAGCCCCTGGTTAAACCTTTGAACTGTTGAGCCATGATGACAGACTCATTGGATGCAGTAAGGAGTAAAGAGTGTGCTGGTTTTCTTTTGGTATTTGATCTTTGCAGTGCCAGTGACTTAGCAGTGATACATGCCTTATTTAATATTTACACATTTATTTATCTAATGTGAGAGCATTAGATAAATAAATAAAAGAACATATAGAAAATCCTGGACTTTAAAGGTTTATTTCTGAAAACAAGATTGATTTTATCTTGTATATTTGTATGCTCTAGCTGTTTCTGGCTTGATGCTTTTGCATAGGTATTATTATTGCTTAGGTATTATCAGGTTCTTAACAAATTTGTGTGCCTCTTAGAAAAATCAGTTTGGATATATTGGATATAAATGAATGATAAACACAGGAAAATCTCTGTTCTTGATGGAGTGTACAAAAAGCAGGAAAGCAGAAAAAAAGGGTAAGTAGAAGAAAGAGCCTACTGGGCAACAATAGTATGTCTCAATAATAGCTCAGCTCCAATAGCACAGATGACAACAAAAGGACTGGACATTATGGAGAATATGTGCTAGAACGCTAAAGCACTTGCTACGAGTTGTTGCAGCATTTTCCTCTATCATGGCTATGGACTTTTTCACCTTTTAAATTAGAGACAATCTGTTCTGGTGACAAACTAGGTAACTGGGATTAGGATATATAAAACTGCAATACATAACTCTCCAGTTTCAACAATCTATTACTCTGACATTTCAATTTCTTCATTACTTTCATTAATTTGTTGTTCCCAGCATTTACATATTCTGGAAGTAATGATTCCAAAAGCAGACTACACTGATATTAGGGCTTACACTTGAATCCTCACATGGCAACTCAAGAGCGCCTAAAGTGGAACAGTGAACACTAATTTCACTGTTTGAGTGTCTTCCTCAGGATGAGGATGGTGGGAAATGACCTATAGTTGTTTTCACCTTTTGGGACTAGCATAGGTTCCTTCAGTAGTAGCCTGATCACCACTTCTTTTTACTACCCCTTTGGACAAAGAGGAATGCACACCCTCCTGAATCCAGCCAGATATCTTTTCCCTAGTGGAAGCAGTAAGTCAGGAAGTGAAAGGGTTATTCACACAAGAAATGAACTGAGGTCAGCACCTTGTCTATATCTTCAGGCTTTAGCTACTGAAACTTATCCCACACAACTGGACCTCAGCTTTCTCAGATACTGCCACTGTTGGAATGGTGCTATCCATCATCTTAAATTATGAGAGAATCAAGTGGCTTTATCTTTAAACTGACTTCCAAATTTGTGTGCCACTCAGGGTACAAACCACTCCCCCTGTGGGCAAGATTACAAGTCACCTCAGACCACTCAGAAACGTGCTGAAATTGACATGAATAAGAAACTTCAGTCATATCAGCAGTAACATTTCCCCCAGAATTTTCAAGAATCCACCCATATATGCCATCTTGAGCTTCTTGAAAGATGACAGGATTAAAAAAACACACAGAAAAGATAAGAATGAAAAGGCCTTGAACCCAGGATGAGCCTGCCCAAAATCTGGGATCCTGAAGTTTTGTGCATCTCAGTTGGCCAATAAAGGTATCACTCATTTGTGGATTGTTTATTTTGCTGTATGGCCAACACAGCTATCCCTAAATACAGTGGGCCTTCTGGATACACAGGGGTTTGGTTCTAGAACACCCTGTGAATGCAGAAAAAATGCAGATGGTCATATCCCATTTTATTAAATGGCAGCGACATGCGCATGGACACTTCAGTGCATCTGCATGCAAGCTGCTGCCATTTTAAGTAAGTGGCACAATGATCCGCAGTCAAATCTGTGAATCTGGAGCCTGAAGATACGGATTCTGGATTCGAAGATACCGGATTTAGCTGTAAGAGGGGAATCCTAAACACGATGGAAATAAGGACTAGAATTAAACTCTTTTAGGTTTTTACCTCCAACAAAAGGTAAAACATTTTTTGGACTATAAATTGGCTGAGTTTTACCTATACAGTGCCTAAAAGTTTTTCCAGATGTAACAGTACAGAGATTTCTTGAGAAATTCAATTTCCCCACCTAAGAAGGTGGCATGTGGCTTTGCAAAGGGACAGAGACACTCTGGATCCCAAGAAGAGTTACTTTACTGCTGCTAATGGAGTTGAAATTTTACTGTCCTTTGTCTCGGTCCCCCCATGGCCAAGAAGCAAGTGGCCTCTGCTTGTACTCAGATCCCTCCAGACCACATGAACTATGTCACAGACAAGATCTGATACAAAATGTAGGCCCGTGACTCCAACGCCATCACCTTTTTTTCTTTTTTCTTTCTCCTGTATAATCTTTTGCATGAAGAAGAAGCCAGTGGTGCTTCGAAAGCTTGCATGATGTATTTTATGCATCTCAGTTAACCAATCTTATTTGCTTTTCTGGCAGGCAGCTAAGACTGTATTGGTTCACACAGGATCCTCACTTAATTCCTTAAATACCAGGTGTAGCTATTCTGTTTTAACTATCTGCTGTTTTAAAATGGTTTTTAATGAGTAGTTTTGTTCTGTTTTTTAAAGTTTTTATTCATGTTAATTGCTCCAACAGTTGTAGATGTAATTCAGTCACATCATTAATGGAAGTGGCTAACATACCTAAAAATGGTACACAAGCCTTTCTCTGTAGCTGCTCTATAATTTTTTTCCTGTGTCCACCAGGATAGAATGATGAACAACTGTGTTGCACTCTACAGCAGCACAGGAACTTTTAGTAAGTGGGGCTCAGCTGGACATCTTTGATCTAATTACCTTTTATAGATAACTATTTGATTCTCATCAGGAAATCTATCATTTGTACAAAGATACTTAATGTACATTCATACATTTGGGCATGTGACAAAAAGTCTGCAAAACTATGGATAGACTGTCTTGGGGCAGAAGAGTATCTTACTTTTGCTTTGAACTAATGCACAGAGGATTTTAAAATATTTTTCTCAGTCAACTTTTTAGAAATTTGAATAAATCCATATGCTTAGGACATAGATTTCTGCAATAGAGATTGCAATAGAGAAAGGTCTAAGGTCAGCTTGAGAGATCACTTCTGACATGCTACCTACATTCAAGCCTCTTCCCATAAATAATTCTTACAGAAATTAGATCATTACTGTGAATATCTAATACACTGTTATGATCATCCTGTGTCTGGCATAATACCCATTAAGAACTTAGACATTTCAGTATAAACAGATTCACCTATAAAAGCTAGAAATCTCATGGACTTACCAACTGGCACTTCTAATATGAAGTCTGGTGTTTTGTCATAACCCTTTGCACGTAACTGATCTTCAGCTATATAGAGAATAAATGTTATAAACAATAGTATTATTCCATTAACTAGATAGCAGAATAATTAATTTTCTTTTGAACAGAGGTACAGAATTACTTATGCACTCATACATATCCTTCTTATGAATGCAATGCTGTGTCAGATTAAATGAACCTTCTTAGCAAACCTGAAACATGAATATAAAAATGCTTCTTTGTCATCTCTGCATTTTTATGTCTTCATTATAAACATCATTAATTCAACCTGTCATACAGTACTTTGTTACTGAAAAATATTCAAAATAAAGAAATATTTTAGCTGATTGAATCACTTTCAAAGTAGCTGTGAGAAATAGCTAGTATAATCACAATGAAGACATGCTGTACTTTCCCCCCTCAGTTTTTATTTTGGGCAGAAATTAGTATAAAATCAAGTCACTGAAGAATTACAATAGGGTGGGGAAAATACCCAAGACTCTTAGAGTGACACTGAACATTGTGATCATGAAAGGGAACTTGCATCAACCCCTTCTTCTTAACCAGCCCTAACAGATCCCTCAAAATGCTGCACAATAGGGTGGCCTGTGGTGTAGGGTCTGAGAGCAAACTGGCAGAGGTCCCTATTATGACCAGGGCTCTCTCAGCACACACCTTTCCAGATTTGTGGGTTGTCCCCTTCTTGTCAGTACCCACAGGAGTTATCAGGAATACTGAGTACTAACTACAGACCTATTAGGTTTGACAGGGTGGACACGGAGCAATGGGTGCAAGCTCCAGGAACAGAGATTCCACCTCAACATGAGGAGGAACTTTTTGACAGTAAGAGCTGTTCGGCAGTGGAACGCACTCCCTCGGAGCGTGGTGGGGTCTCCTTCCTTGGAGGTCTTTAAACAGAGGCTGGATGGCCATCTGTCGGGGATGCTTTGATCGTGATTTCCTGCGTGGCAGGGGGGTTGGACTGGATGGCCCTCGTGGTCTCTTCCAACTCTGCAATTCTATGATTCTATGATTCTATGATCCTTCCAGGCCTTTCTGAAATACCTTATCATCATTTTCATCCATCATAAAAGCTACAGAATTTAATAGGAGCCACTGAGAACCAAGGCAGCCCTCATTCTGAAATCTGGTGCTGATATATTATTTTGAAAGGACTGTGGAAAAAACCCTCTTCATTTCAAATACTGCCTCCCTAGCTGAAGGCATACTGGCTAACACTGTAAAGCAGGTATGACTGTAACATCACTGTAGACCAGTGGTTCTTAACCTGTGGTCTGTGTACCCCCAGGGGGCCGTGATGTCCTCACAGGGGGTCCGCAAGGGCTTGAAGGCTGCTCAGCTCACTTCCTCCCAATAGTGGAGCAGCCACATGATAGGAGCCAAGGCAAAGTTTGGCTGGCTGGCAGGGCCTGTGCGTTGCTGTTCAATCCACTCAAGGCGTTTGTTAATGGTCTCTTATCATTATCATTATTATTATTGTCTTGGGGGTCTGCTGTAACAAAAGATATGTAAAGGGGGTCCATGGTAAAGAAAAGGTTAAGAGCCACGGCAAACTACATTTGGAAATATTTTGAAATCATAACATGTACATGCCACAGTCATCACCCACTTCAAATATATTCCCATTTAGTCCTGCTGTTAGTGGACACATTAGAAAAATGTGCCTGCAGTACGCATATACTATAATTTTTAAAATAATGACATTTCCACTTGGGGAAAAACTATTACATTTGTTTGGATTTAATATGCAAATTCTTTGTTTGTTAATACTCATCCAGGCACACAGGACAGTTTAGGCTCATAGAGTCACATTTTGCTGCATAACTCAAAAGGAATTAGACTATAAGGATGCCATTTTAGGACACTCGTCACCTGAAAAGTGGTAGACAATTTTCTGACTTTCAACCATCTGTTTATACAGGTTTGTCTGTGTGTGTTTACACAGACAAAAAAAAAGTTGAGACAAAAAATTTTCCAACAAATTTGTGCAGTTAATTTAAATTTTTTTTAAAAAGTATTTTATATTAATCAAGAAGAGCTGGCAGCTATCCATAACAAATGTTCTACCTGGATCTTATTTATATATCCACAAATTCTCCTAAGGACGTTGGATGCTTTTGGTATTTTCATACGGTAAGAAAGTACTGTAGGCTAAGGTAATCTATAAAAATATTTTTTTCCCCTCATATCTGCCCAGATAAGAATTAAGAAACAGTTTCAAGTTCAAAGACTAAAAGACATATATCATATTTACTTGGAAGGGGTTTTTTTAAAAAAAAAGAAAAATGGTCCCTTCAGTAATAATAGTGCTAACTGTAATATTAGTTATACTTCTAGCATGATAACCAATAATATCTGCATGTAGGCTAATACCTGACAGCATTCTGACTAAAGAAATGATACAAGAAGGTATATGTGTTCAAGCATATGAGGAAATAAACTTACTTCTTAAAAAGTCAGAGAATTCTTCCAATAGGAATGCTTCTTTTTAATACATAAAGCATTATGCAGCTAATATTTCTTATGCTTCCTTCTAAGTCTCCCAAGACCTAGATTATAGCTAATATCTCATGACACCAAAAGTAATACAGCAGCTGATATTAAAGCATTTTTTCCAGCTACTTATTCTATAAAATATTAATTGCTAGCTCGTGCACGTGCAATATGGGGTATTAGGTAACTGAGTTCCTGCTCAGGTCTAAATCAATAAAAGATAACATGTACTGCATCAATCATTTCTTCACCTCTCTTTACTACTTAATACAGGAGATCTATGGAGGCTTCTTTTGCAAACGGTTACTGAGATTTCCAGTGTTGAGGAACTAGATTGTAGTATAAAATCTTACCTAAAAAAGCTATATTTTTCTCCAAAAGCATTTCTTGAAGCAAGACTTCATGTTCGTGTCCAATTGCACTGATTTTTTTTCCATCAAGGAAGGAATAACATACAGGTTTGAAACAAAATTCAAATTTAAAATAGTATAGCACTTTCTTGCTGAAAAAGTGAACTAGAATTGATTATTGAGGATGCATGATAGGAACTTTTTTTAAACATATCCATGTCTATCTTACAAAGCTCAGATAGCAGCGTTGGGATGGGGAAGAGTGAATCATAGTGAAACAGGCATGGTTTCCCACCCCTATCGCTTTAGACGGAGAGACTGAGAGTCCCTTCACCATTTGTGAGTTGATCTGTATCTGTCTGGAAGTTCCTGTTATCAGTATCTGCTTGTGTGGGCTTCCAACTTATGATTCACAGCAAAGTCCAAACAAGCTGAAGCATCAACACTCCACTTAAGCACTCTTAAGCCTTCAAATCTCAGGATATTAATATGGGAGAATAAATAGGCTCCCTATAATTTTTAAGGCTATTTTATTAATTACAGTCATAGGTATATGAATATACACTTCCCTCAAGGAGAAACATAGACTTTCAGTGTCTAGGCACATTACAATTGATTACCTTACATTAATTGTAAAATATCACACTTTCATAAGGAATTGGACCTTTAGCAGGTACCTCTATACTTAGCACTATCCTTAACATTTGTGGATAAGCACACAGGCATTGCTACTGTATTGATATACAACATCCATTACAAGCGTAATGGGAAATATCTTTTTAGTATAGCCTAAATCTCACCAGTGTTGTTGGGTCTTTTACTGGCCAGGAACAGTGTTGCTGTTACAAAACAGTAATCTTGACATGTCAGAAGCTACAAGGCTATGCTACAGACATCTATGCTATGCTATGCTATACTACACATCTATGCTATAGACACAGCAGCATCTATTACAAGCATAATGGGAAATACCACTTTAGCATAACCTAAATCTTACCAGCACAGTTGGTCTTTTACCAGCCAGGAACAGTGTAGCTGTTATAGAACAGCCATCTAGATGTGCTGGAGGCCAAAACGCATGGTCATCTCCCTGTCTGTCTCTTCCCGGCCAGTTTTATATCTTATCCTTTCTCTATCCAGCCAGGTTACAGATCTCTAGTGGCCTACACTTATGTCAATAATACTCTCCTACAATCTAATATCTTAGTGGTCTTTTTTCTGTGATGTAACACTCAGCAACTATTTAGTTCTTGGATGTCTTCCATCAGACTGTATCAGGCATCTGATTGCATCAGCCAGTAACCCATTAATGCAGCACTTTACTTGGGTTCCTTATAAGTCTTTTTGTTGTTTATGTTTCTCTGTCAAACTTACAAACTTTTTGTTTGTAATTAGGGTAGCTTTCTGACCAGTGCTTATGTTCTTAGGGGTTGTCTAAACGGGAAATATACTCCTCATAAAATCTGAGGAGAATATGATTCATGCATCCTGCATGAATCTGCAGTATTCAGAAAGAGGGGGAGTCAAATCCACCAAAAAATCCAAAGGAAAATCCTTTGTAGCTTTTCCTGAAGTTTTAAAAAAGTTCAGTGGGCAATGTGCATTCCTGCTCATTGGGACAACCGATTTGCATTCGTTTGCATTTCCCATAAGAGCGGAAGTAGAAAGCTGATTGGTTGGACATGGGTAGGGGGCAGAGTTTGCTAACAACCGCCATCTTGGATTTTTGTCTTAGTGATTGTGTGCTGAAGTGATGAAACAGCTTTTCTCTTTTCTGTTTTAAAAATTATTTAGATGTAAGATTGCACTTTTGCACCTTAAATGCACTTTAAAAAAAAGTGATAGGTTCACATGACTGCAATTTCCCCAAAAAATTAATCTTAAATGTCACTTATACTAATGTGACACAGTAGCTAGTATTGGACTAGGACTGGGGGACTGAGGTTCATGTTAAGGAAAATGCAACATGGGACATACAGTGAAAGAAATAAAATATGTATGTGAAAGTCACAATGACTAAGCAAGAGCAATTATGAAGCTACACAGGTGAAACTGCTAATGTAATCTAGAAGTCCTGAGAGCCAAGGACAGAGGTACTGAATGCAGATTGGAAACACCTGAGAATCATTAAGTGTACAAGGTGAAATGTTGAAATACATGGGTTGGTCTTAAGCATGGGTGGAACTATGTGGACCAATCAGAATGGAAGTACACACCCACTGGGTGGAAACTAGCTAGTGGGTGGTGATAAACAATGGCTATAAAATTGCAATGTTTGCCAATGTATTGTGGTGTAGTTTGGAGATATTGTGGAGTAGTGTGTAGAGATTGTGATTTGTTGACCATATAGTATATTTATATAGAAGAATAAAGTAGGTTTTATATAAAACTACTGAGTTGCCTGAGTGAATCCTGGAGACGTTTTGGAGACACCTGGAGAAGAGTGAGAAGGCTTGGAGAGTTTGTCAGGATCTTCAGCCTATTCTCTGAAACTCTGCTGCTTTGGAGGAAAGCATTAACCACTGATCTAAGCTGGTCGGCTCTGCTGCATAATAAGGTGGTGAGTTTGAGCCAGAGGTGAAGAGCTACAACTCCCATCATCCCTGACAGTTCAAGTCTTCCATCAGCCCAAAATTCACAGGGTGGTGTTAGTTTGCTGGTGGGGTGGATCAGGGCTGGTGGTGGAATAAATGCAGGAAGATATTATATGAATGTGACCGTTCTTTGGAGGTGATTCAAATGACCACACATCTTCAATGTGAATTTAGAATGTGAAGGGACAGTACACAATATATAGAGCCACTAACTTAAAAACTGTGCAATATAGCTTTCTTAAAAAAAAAAAAACAGGAATGATTGAAACAGCCATTTTTTGGATGGTTCGGCAGACACTCATTATGGAGAAGACCCCATGGCTTTGAATATGACTACTGTTTCCCCCTAAATGAGAACTGTTCATAATCTTAAACATAGATTAGGGTTAGTGGCTATAAATGAGATGAAGTAAACAACATTGGGTTTGCATCCTCTTTTTTTCCTCCATAGACAAGAAGAGGTCTAAGCCACATTTACCAATTCCGTATGAAAACATGGAATTGTGATTTATTCCAGTTCTAATTAATTAACAAACCAGGATATCAAATCATGGCTTGCCAAGATTAATTCCTAACCATCACCTAAAATCCTGTCTTTTAACTGTGCAAGTACATACATAAAGAGACTATTTCAAGTAGCACAGCTGTATTGATTTTTTGGAGGTAGGTTTACTATCATGTTAGCAGAAACAACTAGAAATTACTACTTTGCACATGCGCACGTGACACAGAAAGAAGAAGCGACAACTGTTGTATTTTAAAAGGTTAGAAAAAAAATTACATCAGCTTCAGATTTCTCACCTCTGCATTTTGCAAAATTTTCTCTTTTACTTAACAAATAAAGGTATAGGAGCATTGTTCCCCTTTGTGCAAAGATAACACGCCTGAATAGAAAGCAACAGGCATCTCTTTATAGTCTGCCCTACATAATTACCTCTATATTTAACTCTATCTCTTGCCAGTTAAACGAAGAGATAAGATCAAGCTGTCTGATATTTTAAGGTATATAATGTACACCCTCAGAATTCCCACACCATAACTGTTTTGTTATAGAAACATATAATCTTTAACATATATTAATAGAAGGAAATGATAGCAAAGATGAAACAGTGTGCACCTCTTTATTTCTGTAACTTCATTAGAAATTGTTTTCAATATGAAAATGACACAACACAATGTCCCTCTGCTACCATCAGCCTTTGTCTCATCACTTCTAAGCCAGAAAAAAATATTCTTTGGGTAAAAAAATAAACAAATCTTCAAATTATAAATTAACTTTTTATGAAATTAGGTGGTTTTAACTTTGAATAGATATATTGCTATTATTCTCCAGAAGTAATAGTAAAATAATAATAATAATAATAATTCCTAACTAGAACCATAACACTGCAATTAGAAATCATGTGCTACAGCAAACTCTAGTATAATGACAGAGGCCAACAAAGAAAATGAATGATGGCAAAAATATGACAAATTCTGCAAACAAAATTTATAATGGACCATAAGCAGAAACACTTAGACTTAGTCTACAGTAATACCTGTTATTGATGTATGGCACTGACCATGGGGCAAAACTTGTAAATAACCTCACAAGCCATTTTCTACTCATGCTATCTAGCAGCCTAGTTTCCCGTAAGCATCTGAACTATTACTGAAAAATAGCCTCCTGGCATTTACAAAGAGGTTGACTTCATACTTTAGTCCATGCATATATAATCAGATAGTTGTATTTAAAATCAATACACAATTCTTAGAAGACATTATGCTTTTAAAACCTTAACTTTAAATGGATTTAAGCTAATTTGTTTGCTCTAAAATTAACAACTAACTCAGCAACCTTTATGCTCAAATAATACATTCCTAAGCAGAGAAAATATAATTTTAGAACAACTATCTATAGTTGACCCTTAAAAACAAAAACAAAATCACAACTGTTGGGCCAGAATCCTATTTGTAAATTATACTGGGTTTATAAGGCTCTTTCCATCCATTTGGAAGAGCCAGAGTACAAACTGTCCACCTAACCAGGAAGAGAAGATAACCCAACAATTTTTAGTTGATATTAACTGCCACAAATATACTAGAAACAGTGAAATAAAGCATTAATTCATTTATGGGCTGATGATGGATGTTAGCAACTAAATCTCTTGAAAATCCAAGAAAGGGCAGAAATTATATATATACTTTTGTTTCATCACATCTTTCTGGTAAGACTGAATTGGCTATGGTAATTTTCATCTAAATTGGTCTAAACTGGTTAGTCCTAACTACCATAGACTTATTGGCCCAATGGAATATATGTTAGTGTTGACTTCCCACTGATTAAATGGTTCTACTCTAGTTGGGACTAACAATTAGATTTAATACCTCTGCTTTCCTTCTTTACTCCTATTTTGTTGTAAACTGCTTTGAATCTTTTGGAAAAGTGGTTGTATTAATTTACTCACACAAACAACTCGAGTGACTATCTCACCAAGGGCTATTGAAGAACTGAGGGGAGATGGAAAGGAATGAATTTTTTAAATAGTTATTTCACCGTGCGCTCCCAGGAACATATACATTCTGGGTCAAAAATAAGAGAATTGTGCACACTGTCATTCAGGAGACTTTTTCTAAACTCCACATTCACATACATTGTGTTTACAAACAATTTGGTTTGTCCTTTGTTGTGCTGTGAACCCACTAAAGAAAGCCACATCACAATATTCCAGTAAAGATGTTTGAAAACATATTTTTCATCTACAGACGTATGAACTGAAAAGAGAATGGTTTCCTGATGTACTGATCCTACAAATGAATGACAGGTTAAAAAAAAACTTTTCATGCATGACTATTATAAAATATTAATCTTGGATCTACTGGAACCTCAAGATTTTCTAAGAATATACAGGGGACTAGAGAAATAAAATGTGACAATTTTAAGACCAGAGCTGGATCTGGAGAAGGATTGGAGGGCTTTGGCTCACTGGATGTGACCAAACATCCAGTTCCTACAACCCTAGACAGCCTGGCCAATGGTGAGGCATGATGGAAGTAGTAATTCATCAATATCAGGAGGGCCAAAGGTCCCTTAACTCTGGTCTTAACAATAACAGATGTTCCAGCTTACGGATCTGAACAGAATTACCGGTTTTCTATCTACTGAAGAATTCCATTCATGATCATAAATCAAGTTCTGTGCAGGACCCTAAGTCTGAAGCACTTAACTGCTCACATGATTATAAAATTCTTGGCACTTCTGTTTTTACTAGCTGGCTTGAACTGTATTCCTTGTAGACAGATGCAAGAGTAGAGTACTGGTAAGTAAGACACTGTCTAAGATTTTAAATCAGAATTTCAAATACACTTTATCCAATGGAAAATGCAAGACGGCTAAGAATTCTTATAAAACTGTGTACGTTATGACAGCTATTAATTTAATACAAGATTGTATATATCATGTAACCAACAGCAAAAGGTTTCCATCTAAGCACAGGAAATATATATCTAGTGAACTGACAACTTTCATATGGCGTATCTGATGTTAGTTAAATAGTATAAGAGACAGTGCCTGCAGTGATCCCCTTGTAGTTGATTGAATGTAAAATAGAGGAGTACGATATGTGTTTCGTGAAGCAGAACTTTATGTCAGGTTAAAGCTAGACACGTCTCCTCCACAGAATCTAAGCTCATCAACTGTGCACCTAAAATTTTATGAGAAAGGATACTGTTTGATGCAGTCCACCAGTGGTCCATAACAATAGTCATTCACAGTACACTGCAGACAAATAAGAAAAGTAGTACTGTTATGGGTAACTACAGAACTATTATAGTTAAACAGAATCCTAAAAATGATAAATTTATTTCATATGGGCTCTCAAAAACTTTTAAAAGTTAATCTAAACATTTTAGTCTTTTTAGAGTTAATCACAGAAAACAAAAACTACATGCTTTTTGTTAAAAAATAACATAGACTATAAAAATAAAGCATTAAAAACGAAATGCTCTCTCTTGACAAATATTACATTGCCATTTATGCATTGCCTGACCTCAGTGATAGATTATGATGACAGTAATTAAATGAGGTTTAAAATCTTTTACACTGCTAGGCAGATAACAGCATTGCCACTGAAAAAGGATGACTGTGATGAATACCTGATAGACCTGGTTGGCTAAGACTCCATCTGGAATCTGAGAAGGGTCCCGCAACATACTGTTTATAAGAGTTTTGGAAGCTGTGGAAGAGGAAGAAGATATTGTAAGTGTTGCTGTAAACATGTCACTAACCAGCTGTCAAGGGGAAAAAAAATAAGACATGCTTGAGAGGGGAGGAAGATAGTCTTCCCCCCATATCAATACCTCTTGATTACACAAAAGGAATCTGAAATATTCTTTAGAGCTGAAATATTCCTCACATTTAATGTTGCATGTTCTAAATTACAAAATTAAGTTCTGTGGCCATGACTAATAGATGAATTGTTGTTAAGAGCAGCTTAATGTGCAAAATAAAAGGAAATAGAAAGAAATCCCCCCCCCTCACACACACAAATATTCCACAGTGACATTTTTTCTTTACATCAATTTCCTGAGAACTTTCCTTATATTTAAAGAGAAACTCTGAAGAGAGCATGAAACACAAATGGCTTCATGTTCCTCCCTGCTCCCGTGGTCAAACACTGATCAAACCAAACAGTAGCAGTACTTGAATGCATTCCATCTTTAAAATTGCCACATTTCTTATTTTATTAAAAATGTTTCTAAACTGCCCTCTGTGCAATGGGTTCCAGAATGGTACACTATCCCAACCCCTTGTAATGCTTTCAAACTAAGAGTAAACTCCTAATTCACCATGATGTTTGAGGGCCAGCTGTACCAAAACTGGGCCAGCTGAACCTGTGTTGAATCCAAATCCGTCTCAGCTCAGAAATGCTGGACATTACTTAGGACTACTCTGGTCCTGGCGTAACTTTGTGCCAGCATAGTAAACTCCCTGGGTGGAGGAGAGAATTTGGATCTAGCATAACTCTCCCCCTTGCTCCATTCCCTTTTTGGTTATTCTACCAGATGATCTGTCCCTCTCTGCTAACTGGTCCCTGAGAGATCAGAAATTCTGCCATGGTTATGCTGGCATAAGGGCAATTTACCTAGCCCAAGGCTAGTTCAGTAGGCGCAAATGTTTTTGTCTCCCCAACTTTTGACAAATCTTTGAATTAGGCTGTCCTTTAAAAGGCAGCAATATTATTTGAACATGGTTTCTATGCACATTTTACCCAGTTCAGTGGATCTTAATTCATGCAAAGGTGTGCACAGAATCATCATGAAAAAAGTTGAGTAATGTGATAACAACAACCTTTCTACATGGCAATTAGTTATCAGTATTATAAACTAACACATTGTACCAGACTATACCCTGCCTTTCTGTAAAAGAATAAGGTGATTTAACAATTCAGACCAGTGCCCACAAACTCCACCACAAAAATTAAAACCTCCAGAAACATCAAGATGCATGTAAATGACAATGACAAAAGCTATAGAACCCAATAGCCATATCAGCAGCTATTTAAAACAGTCTTGTGTGGCAACTTAGTATATAACACATTTTATTCAGTATGAATTTAGATGAAATGCAATTCATTTAACCAAATGCATGGCATCTTGCCTCAGCTGGTAGATTATAACCCATGCTTGAGTGGGTGACACCACCCCTGCATGGCTCCCCACACTGTTTTTGGTTAACCTCATCTTGGTTAAGTGGTCCCAAAAAATACTATGGTTGATATTATTGTTAGCTAGCAAAATCAAAAGGACTACAGGACTACATTTTCCTCATCAAGTGTTAGGTGCTGGTTGTCCACAAAAATAGCCACAGCTATTTCATAACTGAAAGGCATATAGAAACTAATGAAGCTGATTGGTACTGTCCAGACAACTGTGGAGCTAAGAGATCAGTGCATGCTCAAGTGCTTTGTCAAGGATGGAAACAATATCCATCACTTCTCTTGACACACCTGGTCAGTATACTTCTGGCAGCTCTTCTATGAAAGGGTCAGACTACCTTCTGTGATGAACAAGTAGCATGTAGTTAGTGATCAGTTTTTGGTTTTTGTTTACTTAAAATAAGATGCTACGTCCCAAATCTGGCCCAGATGGGAAGGAGCAAGTCTAGCTCTTAAACCCATAGTTTTCCATGTAAATTTCTCCCCATCAACATCAACTGGGTCCTCCTTTTTAGCCTGGGGCAAATTTTTAGATAAAAACTAAACAGGGGAGGGGAAGTATAAGTTTTTCATAACTGGACTGGTCCTAATCTGTATCAAGACAACACATGCTTACTTTATAATAAAAAGTATGTGTACTTAACCCTAACACAAATCAGAAAGGGAAGGGCTGGGGAAGAGAACATGACACGTTTACTGGCTGTGGGGAAAACTAACATGCATTTCATAAAGCTTGTACAACAGGAGTAGGAACACATATCTCCAGATGCTCTTGCACTGCAACTTCCATTACTTGGCCAGCATAGCCAATGGTGAGGGATGATGTGAGATGAAGTCCAACATGCTCCCCATACCTCTCATAAAACTGTCCTAGAGAACAGTGGCTAAATCTGGTTCCAGTGCAGGACACTGACTGCATGGCACTTATACAGATAATGGTAAGGATAGTGGGGAAAGCTGATGAAGTGTGAGCAGCAACAGGGCTTTCTCCTCCTCCTCTCCTCTCCACTACCAATGTCTGTTTTGTATAACGTCTAGGAGCAGGAAGGAGAGTCACTCCATTTTTCTGACTGTGGGGCAAAACTGAAATCACTTGGTGGAGAGAAAGCTATGCAGCTTGAAAGAGAGAGCTTGATCAAAGCATTAATGGAAGGCAGTAAACTTGAGGGAAGAGGAAGTGCTGGACAAAAGGAAAGACAACTAAAGCAGCCTGTAAAGAAGTTCATCAGATATTCAAGCACACATTAACTCAAAGGTAGAGATAATTAAGTTTTGATAGCTGGCTGGTATGTTCACTGAGGGCAAAGCCTATAGGGTAGGAGGACAAAGGCTATTTAGACAGAGGAACCATTTCTGAATATAGTCACAGTGTATAATTTTAAAAACTAAAATGCAATAATGTTTGTATTTTTAAAAGGAAAACTTATGTTAAAACTTTCAATGAGATATGTTAGCTGAACATATGGGAGTGCAAGTAATTGCAAATGTTCTGTCGTGGGTGAAGAGTTTCAATTATTTTGTTGAAGTTATGTGAAACTTGTGAAAAGCCACAGCAGCAATATTTAATAAACTGCAGTCATCCATTAAGCATCAAACCACTTTTGGCTTCCTACATGTAGATAACATTATATTTTTCTATTTCTAAAGAAATATTGCAACTGCTTGAGATACCTTTATTACTATTATTTTAATCAGTATGCTAAATAATAACTAATCTGAAACCAGACTGGGTAATGTGTCCAGGGATTCCTATTTTCTGCAGTTTGCTTCATAACTTCCCATCTTTACATTTTGTCCATAACATGTCTCCCCAACAAAAGCAAAGTAAATCAATACCAAAGCAATAACACTTTCCTTTCTCCAGTTTTCCAGCATAATCCTGGAAACCAAAAGCCAGACTTTTTACATCTGCATCCCGGCAGATTTAATGCCTCCCCACAATGGCTCCCCAAACAACTCTTGGGTATCTTCTGATCCCAATGAGGATTTCAACCTATTTATTAGACATATAAGAACACCACATGTCCACAGGAGAGTTTGTGGGTAAAGAATCAAAGGTATCCTACAATACCCAAATCTCCTAAGACTGAAAACACATGTTCACATGAGGTGAAAAGTCTGATATCAGCAATCCTTGTTTGCAAAAAATGTAATGCAGTAGATTTGTTTGTACACGTTTTGTCCAAGCTGTTTTTATCTGTAGCATGTGGCTGAACTGTACCTGTACATAGCATGTGGCTGAACCTCAGGGACATTGTTTATAACTCTTTACAGTACCATGTTTTGATGTGCCCATTTTTACGATCTAGTTCTGTGTGAGTTCTACAACAAAATGTGACTGTTAAAAAAATGTTCTATCTACCTGGGCAAGGGTGAAAAAAGCCTTTTAAAGGATTAAATGACAGGATAGTGAGGGGAAAATACACACTAGCATTACTCCAGTAGTGGTTGCCCAAGCACTAGTGGATGAATTACCAGAACTATTGCAAGACTCAGCCTAATGAAGTCATCATGAGGTGCACAATTGCTTGTGCTCATAGAATCAAGGTCAATTATGTAACACTTGCACAAGGATGAAAAAAAAATGTTTCTGTAAGGAGTTTTGTATTAGCCAAAGGAGATTACTACATAAATCCCAGTGCTTCTGGGAAGTTTTGAGAAGGACTGACAACAACAGCAGCAGCAGCAATAACAATAATAGGTTGTTTTCAGGGAATGAAAAGGGAATGTCATACTTGTGGGGAAAATGACTAGCACTCTACATTTTCTTGCTGTCCTAGCACATGTCATAAAATGAATTGTGAAAGTGATCTGTTCAGTTGAACTGGAGATTGTGGTAGGACACAGGTTGTACATGCCTCTCAGGTAGAGCGGGTCAAGGTCCTTTGACATTGGTGATGGAATGAACCTGCCCTGAGGTAACTCGTTGAACTAGAGGTGGTACCTGAGGGAGATGGTGTCGACGACCCACCTGTCTGAAGAGGTCTCCTCCCAGCAATGCTAGAAGGCCTCCAGATGGCCCCCCCATGGGAATGGATCCTGAGTCAGAACTGCTGGTGGCCTCCTCCTCTTTGAGAGGTGGAGGCCCCCCGGTGGCCTGACTGCGATTGCCTACTGGAGGACCTTGAAGAATAACTTGACTTTCCCCAAGAGGAATGAAAGGGATTAAAGTCCCTGTGTCTCGATCCTTTCTGGGACCTAAAGGGGAAAGAAAACTGAAAGGACCTCTTGATTGCCTTTTTGTCAGTTTTCTTGGATAACATAGGCATTGCCTTCTTCTTCTCCTTCGTTTCTACCAGGATGTCCTTCAGGGCTTCCTCTCCAAAGAGGCAGCCCCCTTTAAAAGGGGTGGTCGCCAGGCTTGCCCTGGACTGTGTGTCCATTTCCCAACGGTGGATCCAGACTGAATATCTAGCGACTGTCACCATTGCCCTGGAAGCGAACATCGCTGCATCCAGGGTAGTGTCCACGATAAACTGCATCACCATATAAACCTTAGCCAGTGAACGCTGCAAAGATAGCCTGTTTAAAGTTGATCCTGCAGTGAGTCCTCTAACCACAACAGCGAGGCCCTAGCAAATAAGGAACCCATAGTTGAGGCCCAAATCGCAAGGGCCGTCGCCTCATGTGTTTTCTTAAGGGCACCTTCCATCCTCTTCTCTTTGGGGTCCCTGAGGAACCCTTCTCCATCACGTGGTGCAAGGGCCCCTGAAACCAGAGATGCAACTGGCGCATCGATTGCTGGGACCTTGAGCTGGTCCAGTACCGCTTTGGTTGGCGTATAAATCCTCTGCGCAAGCAGCATGCCCTTCTTGCCCTGAAGTGGCTTGTCCCATTCTCCTTCCACTGCTTGCTTAAAAATAGACAGGAAGGGAACCTCCCAGCCAGGGGTTTTGGGGGTGCCCAGTACTGACTATGCCCTTTCACTAAACTCCTCTGCGGTCTGACCTGTCTGAGGCTGCTGCCTTGCAAGCCCCAAAATAGAGGAGGCCTTGGCCAAAAGAGGCTGGAAGTCTTCCAGTTGGAAGAGCCTCTCATATGGCCCCCCACTGGGGGGGCTCAGTATCTAACCATTCACCTTCCTCCCGGTCCAGATCCTCTTTCCCTTGGGCCAGATCCCAATCCCCTGGGTCCTGAGGCGGAAACTCGTCCGACAAAGAAGGTCCTGACTTTGTAGATGAGTATGGAGAGGGGGAGTATTTTGTTTTAATTTGTGCTCAGGATGCCGGCCGCAGGGCCCTAGGACAGGTTCTCCCCCATCTGGGCTCCCGCCCACTCAGAATTCGCATGGCCTCCAAAAGCAAGAAGCTGACCTCCAGCATGGCCTGCAGAGCTTCCTGGGGCTCGTGCGCCTGCGGGGCGGCTTTGACATCTGTCCTGGATGAGCCCTCCCCCCGGTTGATCGAAGTGGACCCAGAACATGGCCTCACAGCCTGGAAAGAAAAACCAAGGAAAATCTACTCCTTGGTTAGTTCGTCCCCAGGCTGTGTCAGGTGCCTCTCAGGGAACCTATACAGAGTGGACGCTATCTTAATTCTTAGCAGGTGCTTATATAGAAAGGGATTTGCCAGTAGGGAAGGTCTCCTCTCAATCCTCTGACTTTTCAAATTATATTTTCTAATATTTCCTGAGGATGTAGTATAACCTTTGAACCTCCATGCAGATTATTGTAATAATATAGCACCCCTAGCTGGCAGCTTCCACATGTGTTTTAGGTCAAGACACATCTGGAGGATGCTGGATGAGAAAGATGTCCTGATGGCTGCAAAACTACTGTGGGTTTTCTGGGCAAGGAAGATTGATGTTTCCACCCTGTCTAGGAAGTCTGGGCTTGAGACATCAGGTTATTTGATGGATAAATGTTCTCCTTCTGCCTGTTGATAGGTTTCCTAAATAGAGTTTCCAAGATCTCCATCACAGACCACAGTGCTGTTACACGAAATCCACAGGACTGGGACATACCAACATTTCTGGCAGGAAATGACTTGAGAAACATCATTTAAATAGCAGGTAGGGAGAATGCCACAGTAATTACTTACCATGAAGGTGCATTCTGGGGTTGGAGAGAGGAGCAATCCATGACTGTTGGGATAGTTCCTCACTGTCCACAGAGAAGCAGGAAGATGAACTGTTACTTTTAAACTTCTGAAGAATTGCCTCAGTCCCTCCCCCTTCCGCTCTCCACAAGGCAGTTCCCTGACTAGCAAAGCCCCAGGAGAAAGAGAGATAGGTGAAAAAGATAAAGTCATGAAATTCCAGATACAGTGTTTGAGCAGTCATCTAGGGAGGGGTGGATTCCTCCTCTCTCCAACCCCAGAATGCACCTTCATGGTAAGTAACTAATGTGGCATTCTCTGCGTTCTTGGCCAGGTAGTAGGCTGTCAGGATGCACACTTTTATCCACGCGGCTCTAGATTGTCTCAATGCCTTCGTTCCCATGGACGTTGGGTTGAAGGAGATGAAGGGCTAGTTGCATCTCCTGAAAGACTTTGTCTGCTTTTGTCCGCTTGATGTATATCTTGAGGTCTCTGTAGACGTCTAGCTTATGCCACAGCTTCTCCCTTGGATGGTAGAAGGGTGGTAAGATCAGTTCCTGAGAGAGATGAAGCCACCTTTGAGACCACCTTTGGCATGAATTACGGGTTGGGGTGCATAACCACATGGGCCTTGTTAAACATGCATAGGTGTTCCCTGATAGATAGAGCCACTAATTCTGACATCCTCGTAGCCAAGATAATGGCTACCAGGAAGGTCACTTTTGTGTAAGAGTCTTCAGCTAGACCAACCACAAAGGCTCAAAGGCTGGTTTCATTAGTTGCCTTAGGATCAGTGGGAGCCTCTAGTATGTGAAATGGTACCTTACCGGTGGGGAGATGGTCACTCCCCTCAGGAATCTCCTCACATGAGGATGGGAGGAGAGAGTCCCTTCTTGCGGAATCGGTAGGATCAATGAAAGGGGTTTTGGTTGTGTTTTTAGTGTGTTGGGCCTGAGTCCCAGGTCCAAGCCCTTCTTCATGAATGCCAACACATGCTTTACTTCTACTGTATCAAGGGGAATGCTGTTGGCTGCACACCAACCTCTGAAGGCTTGCCATGTGGCCTTGTATATTCTTGTAGTAGACTGCCTACAAGATGAGAGCAGGGTTTTTAATCATCGCCTCCTTGTAGCCGCAGTCTTTCAACACTCTCCATTCAATCTCTAGGCGGCTAGCTGGAACCAGGCTGTGTTTGGGTGATTGAGTGGGCCCTGGATCAGGAAATCCTCCCTCTGTGGTAGACACCATAGTTCCGCTTCTGCTAAGTCCATGAGGTCTGAGAACAATGGTCTCCGCGGCCAGTAAGGGGCTGCGAGTACTGCCTGTGTCCTTTCTTCCCTCACCTTCCTACAGATCTTCCTGAGGGGAAGAGGGAAAACAGTAAAGCAGCCCAGACACCCCTCACTGCGTCCATGCCCTCTGCGCTCGACGAGTGGAACCTGGTGAAGAACCTGGGCAGGTTGGTGCTGGTTTCTGAGGAGAACATGTCCACTTCCATGTGACCGAACCTGTCTTGTAACTGGCGGAACACACGTGAATGCAGCTCCCATTCCCCTGGCAGTATCTCATGTCTGCTCAGGAAGTCTGCTTGGCTATTGTCAGACCCCTGCAGGTATTGAGCTGTGCTCAGAAGAACAGGAGGTCCACCTCCTTTTGCAATGACCAGGATTTCGATTCTCCCTGTTTTGCAATGTACGATCAGGCTGTGGTGTTGTCTGTCAGGACCAGCATATAACGTCCCTTCTGGATCAGGGTGAAGTGAAGCAGGGTGAGGCACACTGCTCTCAGCTCTAGCCAGTTTATGCTATGGTCCCTTTCCAGGGGGGCCCAAAGGCCCTGTATGACTTTCCCTTCACAGTGCCCCCCCCCAGCTTCTTAAGCTCACGTCTGAGGTGACAGTGATGTGGTGCCGCTGCACAAAGGAGGAGCCCTTTCCAACGTTCTCCTTGCTCATCCACCATGTCAGGGAGGACTTGACTGGTAAGGGAAGCCAAAGTAGTAGGCATTTGCTAAGACTATCTGCTGCTGTTAGCCCTTTAGGAACCCTTGCAATGGTCTGGAATGGAATCTTGCCCATGGGACCACCTGGATCACTGAGATAATCTGGCCCAGGAGTCTGGCTTGCATTATCAGGGGGACCGATGATTGAGTTCTTGCCCTCTGTGATTCCTTCCTGATAGTGAGCTGCCTCCCTTTCGAGAGGAAAATTGAAGCCTTTCTTGTGTATATCCAGATGTGAGATAGTCTGAGCTGGAACCAGGTGACTTTTCTTGAAGTTGATCAGAAATCCATGTCTCTGAAGGCACAATATAGTCTTCTCCAGGTCCTCCTGTGCTTTTTGGAATGACGATGCCCTCAACAACACGTTGTTGAGGTATAGGTACAGGTGAATCCCTTGGGCTCTCCGGAGTGCTATTGGGGCTATCAGGACCTTGAAGACCCTTGGTGCTGAGGCCAGGCCAAAGGAAAGGGCTCAGAACTGAAAGTGTTGTTCTCCGAAGGCGAATCTGAGGAATCGCCTGCTCTCCCTGTCGATCTTGATGTGCAGATAGGCTTTGGTAGATCCAGGGAGGTGAGGAAGTCCCCTTTTTGAAGTGCTTCTCTGATGGAGGACAGCGTCTCCATGCGAAATCATTTGTAGATAATGCAAGAGTTCATGTATTTTAGATCTAGGATCAACCTGGAATCCGCCCTTTCTTCGGGATTGTGAAGAAGGAGTACACTCCCAAGAAGTGCTGCTGTAGTGGGACTTCCTTTATCGTTCTGATTCTCCTTAGTTGTTGCAAGGCCGCTAGGTGGGAGCTTGCCTTCTGTGGATTCTTTGGTACTAGTGTGGGGAGGAACCTGTTTAGGGGTCTTGTGTTGAGCTCTATGTGGTATCTCCGATCTATTGTTGACAGGACCCACCTGTCTGACGTAGAGTTCAACCATCCTTCCTTGAACAGGGTGAGCTGCCCCCTACTGGTGGGACCTCGGCATCAGAACTGCTGTCCGTTGCCAACTCTTTCGCTCTGGTGGCTCCTCTTTGGCTTCCTGAGGCGCTGTTGAGCAGGGGCTTGTCATGGTATAGTTCGATTTTGCTGATGTGGGGCGAAAGGAGCAAAAATCCCCATCTGCTAAAACCCCTGGAGGGAAGAAAGGATGTTGAGGGTTGAAAAGGATGCTTGATTCTCTTCTTGTTCCCTCGCCTACTCATAGTGGGCATCGCCTGTTTCTTGTCCCTGGTTTCCACCAGGATGTCCTTCAGTGCTCTTCCTCAAAGCGTTTGGCTCCCTTAAATGATGTCATTGACAAATTTGCTCTCGAGTGTGTGTCCACTTTCCAGTGCTTGAGCCAGATTGAACATCTAGCCACCACTGCACCCCCTACAGATCTGGCTGCGGAAGTCATTGAGTCCTGAGAGGCCTGAGCTATGAACTTCTAGGTTCTGTATATCTTTAACAGGTTCCTGTCGAGGGTCTTAGTGTCCAGCTGCTCACCTTGTGGGATGTCCTCCGCCCAGAGGAGTGCTGCTCTTGCAAAGAGGGAGATCGCTGCTGAGGCTCTGACTCCTAGAGCTGACAACTTGTGCCTACCCCTTAATGGCTCTGTCTACTCTTTTCTCATCTGGATCCTTGAGGGAGCCCTCACCCTCCTTGGGTGCCAGCAAATTGGAAATCAGCAAGGCCACTGGCTGGTCGACGGTGGGAATCTTTAGGCTGTCGAGGATCTGCTTGCAAGGGGCATAGAACATCTGCACTACCATGGTTCCCCTCTTCCCTTGCATAGGCTTTTCCCATTCTTTCTTGTTTAACAGGGTGAAGAGTGACAGGAGTGGTAATTCCTTCATTTGGACCCTAGGAGGCCTTAATACTGTGGCCACCCATTTGTTTATCTCTTGCGTTGACTTCTCTGCCAATTCGTGATGGGGTGCTTTCATGGCAAAGCCTAAGGTTGTTGCCACTTTAGTCAACAGGGGAGCAAAATCCTCACAGTGGAACAGTCTATCCGAGGGCTCTACGTAGAGCCTGAATCCGACCATTCCCCTTCTTCTTTTCCATGCAGGGTTGGTCGGTCTCGTCTTCAAAGTCGTACCTTTCCGTAATAATTTTGTTTAGAGACATCTCATCCGATGCACTATATGCAGAACCCTCCAATGAGTGTGAGGAAGGAACTGTCTTTCGTTTCCCTTGTTGAACTGCAGGAGGTGCTAGGGGTCTTCTCAGACTGGACTGCCTGGGTAGCTTTTGACCCTTTACTATCTCATTTGTTGTGGTCCCCTTAGGAACTGGTGCTGGGAAATGAGGGTCTCGCTGTTGCAGGCCCTCCTGCCTCATGTGCTCTTGCATGCCTCCCTTTCTGCCATGCTCAGGAAGGTCAGGTACCGTTCCCCCACTTCTCTCCAGGTCAGGGGGCTTTGGATGAGTTCCCTTCCTCCAAGGATGTCTGCGGAGCCTGCTGATGGCCTGACTGGCTTGAGAACCCTGTCTGCGATTGCTTGTGCCGATGGGGTCCCAGGAGAAGCACCTAGGTAAGGAGCTTTAAGGCTGCCCTTATGGCCTGCTCCCTCCCCAGGTCCTCTGCTGCATTAGAGCCATTTGTATTTTCCCCCAACACCTGCCATTCCTCCATTCCAATTCCTTCCCACTGAAAGTGCTCCAATGGGGGAGGATTCCATGGCAGAGAAGCGGCTGAACCCACACATGGTTTGGTCCGTCTCTGGATCGGGCTAAAGGAGTGTGACTGGGGCTGGGGGCTGCCCTTCCTCTGGGGATACCCCCTGCCACAGGTCCCATTTACTTCTCGTGCCATCTGGAGTTGGTCCCTGTGTGCCGGCTGAACCTGATTCTGTGGCAATGGGACTGCAGCAGCTGCTATGGAGGCCTCCTGGTGCTGCTTCTGAGATTGCTTCAGGGGCTGGGGCTGGGGCTGGGGCTGGCTCTGTTGATCCACTGCTGGCATGCTCCCTGAGCTGTTCTGGGCGACCGTTCCTCCTGATGCAAGGCAGGCTGTCCCTGGCTTGTTCCCGGAGCGGCTCTGGGCTCCAATCTCTTTTGCTGCCTGGCCCGCTTCCCCTGGCTCGCTCCCTGAGCGGCTCTGGGGTGATGGTAATCTTGCCGTGTGATTTTCCTCCGAGGAGGCAGTCTTATGGTGCTTCCCTGCTTTTTTCTTATCTCCTGGTGCCATAGCCTATGGCAGGGACAGTCAGGCAGAGAACAATAGAGGGGGGTTGTAAGGAGAATTGGGGTAAGGTTGATGTAAGGTGGATGTAAGGAGAGAAAGAAGGAACAAGGAAAAGTATATCAGCCAAGGTTAGAACAAAGGGAAGGCAGAGGAGAGGCTCTGGAGTTCTGCTTTGGGTGAGGCAGGAACTGCTTCATGGACAGTGGAAGGGGGAGGAACCAAGGCAATTCTTCAGATGTTTGAAAATTACGGTTCAACTTC
The DNA here is from genome assembly GCA_030847615.1 of Gambelia wislizenii. NCBI lineage: Eukaryota > Metazoa > Chordata > Lepidosauria > Squamata > Crotaphytidae > Gambelia > Gambelia wislizenii. The sequence goes on from JAUMIR010000001.1 coordinate 428,441,389, forward strand.
CTGTCTCTCTCTGGGTGGTGAGGAACTATCCCAATAGTCATGGATTCTTCCTCTTGCCAACCCAGAGAATTGCATTATCCACCAGTTACAACTTCTCTGTCTTTTTAAAAACTGATATCAAGAATTATGTTTCTTTGATGGCGACTTTAAGGTATAATGACCTCAACCAGAATTGTTGTTGTTACGGTGTCTTCAAATTGTTTCCGACTTATGGCAACCCTAAGGCAAACTTATCAGTTTTCTGGGGTTGAGAATATGTGACTCGCCCAAGGTCACCCAGTGGGTTTTCATGGCCAGGCAGGAAATTGAACCCTGGTTTCCAAAGTCGTAGTCCAACACTCAAACCACTACACCACACTGGCTCACAAACCAGAATAAAGTCCTCCAAAATTAATCCTGAATAACTTAATCATATGAAGGAACACAGCAAGAATTTTGCTAGTATAGTAATAATGCATTAGAAAGATAACTGAAAAATTAGGCTGAGAAAGTGATTGACAGTCCAGGCCTATATATGTATCTGTTGCTGCATGCCTTCAAGTTATTTCCAACTTATGGCTACCTTAAGGCAACTCTATCATGAGGTTTTTGTGGCAATATTTGTTCCTCCAAATTGGCTTGCAGTGCTTGCAAATGCCTTCTTCTATGGCTGAGAGAGTGTGACTTTCCCAGTGGTTTTCTAGAGCTGAGTGGAGATTCGAACCCAGTTTCTAGAGTCATAGCTACTGAGTTCAAACCATTACACCTCACTGACTCTGCATATGTAACTGTACCTGAAACTAAATATGAGAGATTCAGGATAGAAAGATGTAAGTACTTCTTGACACAGCACGTAGTTAAACCATGACATTCACTACCACAAGCTATAGTCATGGCTTAAAACCCAGATGGCTTTAGAATCGTATTGGATAAATTCATGGAGGATGGGGGCTACAATGGCTACCAGTCAGGATGACTAAATATCACATCCAGAGAGAGTAAGCCTCTGAATATCACCTTCTGGGGAGCACAAGATGGAGGGGGCAGTTACACTCATGTGGTGACAGGCTTCACAGAGGGACCTGATAGGCTACTGTGTGAACAAAATGTTACACTAGATACTCCTTTGGTCTTATCCAATATTGTTCTTAATTGGTCTGAATCAACAACATTTGTATGAACTACTGAATTCCGTGAGATTTCGGTTTGTCCTATCATTTGTATGCTGATGACACCCAACTGTATCTTTCCACCCCTGATCTTTCCCCAGGGCTTGAACAGCAAGTTTCTTCATGTCTTTCAGCTGTCTCTCTCTGGATGTGTCATCGGCGGTTGAAGCTCAATATGTCCAAGATGGAGCTTTTTGTCTTTCCACTTAAGTCCTCTCTCCAATCCTCTTTTTCTGTTTTTGTTGACAACACTTCTATTCACCCGGTCCTGGAAGCCTGCAGTCTCAGTTTTATTTTTGATTCTTCACTGTCTTTTATTCCCCATATTCAGGCTACAGCCAAAGCCTGCAGATTTTTCCTTTACAACATCGCCAAAATACGTCCTTTTCTCTCGGACTCCACTGCCAAGACTTTGGTCCACGCTTTGGTGGTCTCCCAATTAGATTATTGTAATCTCCTTTTAGCTGGACTTCCCCTTTCTTATCTTCACTCTTTAATTTCTGTTCAACATTCAGCCGCCTGCATCATTACTTCCGCTCATCACTTTGACCATGTTTCCCCTTTGCTGTTTTCTCTTCGCTGGCTTCCCTTCCCTTTCCGTATCCAATATAAGCTTTTGTTGCTAACTTTCAAAGCCCAGCATGGGCTAGCCCCTCTTTATTTATCTGAATTTCTCTCTCCTTACATTCCCACCCATACCCTTCGTTCTAGTACTCAAGGCTTACTGTCCCAACCTAGGATCTCCACTGCTCCATCCCGGATTCACCCCTTCTCGCTTGCCGCCCCTCACTCCTGGAACCTTCTTCCCCCTCAAATATGGGCCATTACTTCTTTGTCCACTTTTAAATCCGTGTTAAAGACCACCTTGTTCAGGGAGGCATTCCCCGGCTTTGTCTGATATACATTTATTTCTTCTGTCACTTGCGTTTACTGTGGATGTTGTTATTAATTGTTGTAATTATCCTTGTTTTTAATTGATTTTTATTATTTTGTCTACTGGTTTATTTAGATTGTACACCTTCAGCAGGTTTCATTCTGTTTTATCCTTGATTATTTTTGTACAGCGCCGTGTACACCGACAGCATAGACTTTAATAATAATAATAATAATAATAATAATGTAGTACCTCTCCAGAGGTTCTAGTACCTTCTGACATTCATCTCTACTAACAATACCAGGTAGGGCTTGGAGCTGCATTCCAAGAATATGTCACCCAACAGGACCTTTTTGTAGGTCGGTAAAATGAGGACCCAGCCTGTGGGGGCAATTAGCTAAAAACACATTGGAAACTGCTTAATGCAGTGTAGATGTGTAAATTGCTATTGCTTAAAACAATTTGTAAGCCGCTCTGATAGCCTTGTGGCTGAAGAGAGGGGTATAAATAAATAAATAAATAAATAAAATAAAAAGACCTGTAGCTTTTGCATATCCCAGTTTAAAGCTATATATATACACACACATATATGTTGTGAAAATACTTTGATTAGTGTCTCTGCAGCAGGACTGGGGGACTCAGTATTCCTTACCATTAGCTGAGCTAACATCTGGAGGGCCACACAATCCCCAACCATGTTGTGAAGCAACAGTTCTTGACTTTTGGCTTTCCAGATATTTTGGGTTACAAATGCCAACCAGCCCAGTTAGGGATTCTGAAAGTGAAGTACAAAACATTCGGAGGGGCAAAATTTCAGAATCACTGCCCTAAAGTCACAAGACAAGGGACATATAAAAGAAATGGAAAAAAGGGGAAATCACCAAAGAGGAATTCAAACAAATAGTCAGCACATGTTGGGAGAAAGTCAGAAAAGCCAAAGCACAGAATGAGCTCAGGGTTGTGAGAGAGCTTAAAAACAATAAGAAGGGCTTTTTGGTTATGTCTATAGCAAAAGGAAGAACAAGGAAATGGCAAGATACACTGCATGGAGAAGATGGCAAAGTGCAAATAGGGGACAGAGAAAAGGCAGACCTACTCAACTCCTTTTTTGCTCCAGTCTACTCCCAAAAGGAAAACAATGTTCAACCTGGGGAAAATGGAGCAGATGATAAAGTAGCTGAAATGCAGCATAGAATATGTAAAGAGGCATTACTGGAATACCTGGCTACTGTAAATGAATTCAAGTCCCCAGGACCAGATGAACTACATCTAGAAGTATTAGAAGAACTGGCAAAAGTAATCTCAGAACCACTGGCCATAATCTTTAAGAATTCCTGGAGAATAGCAGAAGTCCCAGCAGACTGGAGAAAGGCAAATGCTGCCCCATCTTCAAAAATGGGGGGGAAAGACCCAAACAATTACCACCCAGTCAGCTCGACATCAATACCAGGAAAGATTCTACAGTAGATCATAAAACAGACAGTCTTGTGATCACTAAAATTTAACATAGGCTCAAAAGCAGGTCATGCTAGATTAATCTACTCTCCTTTTTGGACAGAGTCACAAGCTTTGGGATGCTGTGGATGTAGTGTATCTTGATTTCAGTAAGGCCTCTGACAAGGTCTCCTAAGATATTCTTGCAAACAAGCTAATAAAATGTGGTGTAGACAATGCTGTTAGGTGGATTTGTACTTGGTTGACCAACAGAACCCAAAGGGATCTTCTTTATCGAGGAGAGAAGTGACTAGCAGGGTGCCACAGGGTTCTGTTCTGGGCCTAGTGCTATTCAATTTCTTTATCAATGTCTTGGACAATGGAAGAGAAGGCATGCTTATCAAATTTGCAGATGACGCCAAATTAGGAGAGGTAGTGAATACCCCAGAGGACAGGTCAGAACTCAAAATGACCTTAACAGATTGGAAAGCTGGGCCAAAACTAACAAAATGAATTTCAACAGGGAAAAATTTAAGGTTCTACATTTAGGCAGAAAATGGAATGCACAGACATAGGATATTTATTTATTTATTTATTTATTTATACATACCCTGCTCTTCAGCCACAAAGGCTCTCAGAGTGGCTTACAAATTGTTTAAACAATAGCAATTTACTCATCTATACCGCATTAAATGGTTTCCAATGTGTGTTAGCTAATTGCCTCCATAAGCCAGTTACTCATTTTACTGGCCTACAAAAGTATGGAAGCCTGAGTGAACCTTGGAGCTCTTGCAACTTTGTGGCTTGCAGTACTGGCATTTAACCACTGCACCACCAGGGCTCCCTATGGGTGACATCTGGCTTGACAACAATATATACGAAAGGGATCTAGGAGTCTTAGTAGACCATAACCTGAACCATAACCTGAACATGAGTGAACAGTGTGATATGGCAGCTAAAAAAGTCAATGCAATTCTAGGCTGTATCAACAGGAGTATAGTGTCTACATTGAGGGAAATCATAGTACCATTCTATTCTCCTTTGGTCAGACCTTACCTGGAATACTGTGTCCAGTTCTGGGCACCACGATTCAAGAAAGATATTGACAAACTGGTACATGTTCAGAGGTGGGCGGGCAAATTTGTGAAAAGTCTGGAAGCTATACTGTATGAAGAGTGACTTAGGGAGCTGGGTATGTTTAGCCTGGAGAAGAGAAGGTTGAGAGGTGCCATGATATCCATGTTTAAATATTTGAAAGGAAGTTATATTGAAGGTGGAGCAAGCTTGTTTTCTGCTACCCCAGAAACTAGGACACGCAGCAATGGATTCAGACCATAGGAAA
>JAUMIR010000001.1:428448686-428468686 GCA_030847615.1 Gambelia wislizenii
CTAATCTGCTTACACCTGCTCTTCCTCACCTGACAGAACTTGGGCCTCCTAACACCGTCTTGTCTGATCATTAAACTGAACTGAATATCGTGTGAAGGAGAGTAATTAGTATACTTGTCAAGCCAGGTACAACGCTGCTTACCCTGCTTTTTTTCCCCCTCCAACAGCTAATGAACTGCTCCCATCTCATTATTCAAAAATAAAAAGGCACTTAGCGTACTATGAACTGATTTGCCATTCTTTTTCCCAAGAAGTAACAAGATTCAGCTCTGATCAACCTTACTATTAAATGACAAATTGATTAATGTCATTCAGGATTGGTGCAAAGTTAGTCTACAGTACGACTAAAAATGCAGTACCCCAAATATCTGATAAACATGTACTATAAAACATTGCCTATGTCTATACAATATATTATTTTTAAAGTAATAATTTGCTCCCACCATTGTTCCTGTCATGCCCCATGAGTCTGATGAGGTTATGGAATCAGAGGAGGAGGAGGAGGAAATTTCAGGGAATGACCCTATGGACCCTGGCACAGGTTTATCTACACCTGTGTCAGCAGGGAAGCCTGCCAACCTGGAGGCTAGAGGAAAGGAAGAGAGTGACCCTAGTGGGTTGGCACCATTCCCAGCACAGTCCTGCCAATTCAGATAAGGATGAAGAAGAAGAGATGAACTTACCTCCACCATCATACAGCCAGCAGTAATCTCAAAAGGAAGCTCAAAGGAAATTGCTGAGACTTTATGAGAAACACGTGCTCATCAAGAAGCACCTAGCAAAGCCTTGATTGCTATATATATATATATATATATATGCTTTGGGGAAATGTGGAGGCTTTGTCAGAGATCAACTGATCTTCCTGGAGAAAGATTCCAGCTGACTTCATTACCTCGATTCCTGTTGCCTTGACTCGTGTTTAGACCTTGGAGTGTTCCTGACTATGCTGTTGCCTGACCCCGTGGACCCACAGACCTACTTCTGGACTACACTACCATCCATAAGCTTTGACCCTTGGACTGTATTCTGGACCCTTCTCTGTGTGCTTTCCTGCTGGCTTGCTGCTGCTCAAGAAACTGAACCTTGCATGTTTCAAACCTTCTCTGACTCCACTGAATTGACTTTGCTATTATGGAGAGTTGGTTGCTTTACCGGTCTTTTGAGATATATCTTGGTCAATCTCCCAAATTGTGTATTAATTGCTGGTAACTGGCTGCTTTCTTGGACAGTTCCCTCAGAAATTTAATTAACAGTTATGTGTCTTTACAGTTTAAAGTAAACCCTATTGAATCCAATGAGACTTGCTTCTGAATAGGCATGTATAAGAATTATGCTATAAAGAATACCATGAAATTATGCATACCAAACTACTTGTTTTAAGAAGCAGAAGTATATTACAGAACAAATGCAGAGAAGGGTTTTTTTAAAAAGGTTTTTTAAAAGCAAGTTTCTAGTCCTTTAGGCTGCAATGGCAAGGATTAATATGCACTAGAATACCCAGTGAAGGAGTGGGGAACCACTTCTGCATGTGGTGGGATTACAATTCCCATCATCTCTGGGCACTGAAAAGTTAGCTGAGAGTGATGGGGAAAGGAGTCCAACAAAATTTGAAGGGTCATAGGTTCCCTCACCCAAGGTTTAAGAAAAACCTTCTTTGCTCTCTAGTGGTTAAGGACTGAGGCTTTAAATGCCTACACAACATATTGCCTTACCTTGTGACTAGTAGACTTAAGCGTAAATTAAAGAAACACACAGAGGATTCCATAATTCATCCTGGTTAAAGAAATCAGCTTTTGATGATTAATAGTTAAATTACCTTGATTACCGTAATTAAATCTGCTATTGCAATGCTCACCTGGTGCCAAATGATTTCATAACAACTTAAGTAGCAATGGTCTCATTTCTAACTTCCCTCAACAACAAAAAGTCTTTCAGACACCCTGGATTTCTGCCTATTATTTTTGATCAGTTATTTTTGATGCAAAAGAGTATTTTTATTCTTGCTAAAGGACATTTCATAAGTTCTAATGGAAGCAGATGTAATGAACATAACCCACTCTCTCATTGAAACAGGTCTCTAGCATCAAAGTGCTAGTTTTGCCCTACAAAGCCCTGCAAGGCTTGGGGCCCTGGTATATAAAGGAACACTTTCCCCCATATGTATTCATAGGTGCTCCAAGAACATTAAAAAATAAATTCTTCCTTGACTGTCCCACAATCCGAGCTTGAGAAGGTGGTTAAGAGGGACATTTTCAGCAGTTGTAGAACATTCTCCCTAGAGCAAGGGTGGACATCCTATGGTTTTCTATGTTAAGGTATATTCTTGTATTCTGTATATAGGAATAGTAAATAGATTTTTCTAGGGTAAAGAAATGTGTTTCAACAAAGAGGCCAAGGTGACTTATCCACAGCTGCTGTTACTGCAGAGGCTGGAAGTGTAGGGGAGGATCAAAGACTTGAGTCTGAAAGGCTTATATCTCTATGAGAACAGAATGTTAAGGCAGTGAGCCTGAGAAGCAAATTTTGTAGACATAACTGTATATCCTTCCAGCTGTACATATATCTGTACCATATCTGTATTGTGTGTGTTGCTGTAATGATGTTTCTGCTCTGCTCTTTGACAAAGCCTGCTAGCTGTACGCTTTGTCTCTGAGTGATTTCTCTCAGCATGAGGCTATCTGCATAGCCTAGCGCTGTGGTGATGCCTGACTCTCTGCACATGCTCAGGAGGGTCTCCCAGTGTATCCTGACACTCTGGATGTTACATACTGCAACTTAAATCATCCCTCACGAATTGTGATGCTAGCCAAGGATAGTAGGAGTTGCACTTCAGCATATCTGGTGGTACAGATTCAGTTTCTCCTGCCTTAGAGTGCCTCACCTGGCCCTTTCATTATTATCTTCTTTAGCTCCAACCAAAATTGCCACTTTTCTCCCATGTCTTTTTAACATTTCCCCCATTCTTTATTAACATTATGTAAGACTGATGCAAATTATTTTCGTACCTATGTGCTATTATTGCTGTTAATAATAATAATGACACTGCTAGAAATGTGCCACATTATCAAACGATAGCTCACTGGTTCCTATAATGTTGCTAGAATCTGAATCGTTGATGGTCCAATAATAAATTGAAACCAATCATAATGACAACAATTGGTTTATATCCTGCCTTTGCTCCAAAACTGAGGTTCAAGGTGGATTATAAAAATTACAGTACATATAAATAAAAGCCCATACAAAGTCATAAGCAAACATACAAGAAGTTATTGTACTGCAATTAAATCTCCCATAGAATTTCTTTAGGTTTCTTTAAAATCTTTAAATAATTCTTTAAAATTATGAAAGTTAAGGCCAATAAAACAGCCCACTGGTAAAACACTTTACCTTGCAGTCAGTTTTCAAAAGTCTGTCATAATGCAAGAGGATCTTTTAGCACCTTTGAGGCCAACTGTGGAACTCCATGTGTCTGAGGAGGTAGACCAAGCCTACAAAAGCTTATGATACAACTTCTTTGTCTCAATTAGTCTAAAAGGTGCTACAAGATCCTCTTGCTTACTGATATTCCAGACGAACATGGCTATGTCTTTGAATTCTGTCAGAATACAGCTTTTCACTTGCTGATGGAAGGACAACAAGGAGGAAGCCATTCTAGCATCTAAGGATGGAGGGAATTCTACAGCCTGGGAACAACCACCATGTTACAACCAGACATGTCTCTGAATGTAGTGCGACTGAGAGAAAGGTTGCTTTTAGTTTTTATGAACTCTCATTGGGTCAAACCAACAGAAGCTTCCTGCAGAATGGCTTCTTTTATTCAGTACTCAATTTTGGCATGAGACTTTTGATCCAATGGAGCTAGCTGAAGATTTACTGCTAGCTGAAGAGGGGAGGAATGGGCAGTCTTTGTTAATTCTCCCTCTTCATGGAATCATTCCCTGCTCCAGAGGCTTACATAGGAAACTGATCTATTGTGAGTCAGACCATGGTCCAGTACTGTATGACACCGACTGGCAGCATTTCCCATGCTTTCAAGAATGGATTACTTCCTAGCCTTTGAAGTTTCTTACTAGATGTGCCTGGTTGAGGAACCCATTGTAAAATTGCCCCGATTTTCCTCCAGACGAAATGCTCTCAGTAACAGAATAAACCTTCTGGACCAAGATTTGGAAAAATGGGTAGCCACTGGCATTATATTTTATTCTCTGTGCTTGCTTTGGATTTCATTATATTTTGTAGGATATGTTTTTATTTTCTTCAAAACTTGGTTGGTTTTTTGGTACATCACCCAGAAAACTATGTTGTGGTTACTGCAGACCATAATCAGCACTTCAAATTGCATCTGGAAATCTATCAGCAGCCAGTGCTGGTATTGTAACAAGGGCCCCCCATGCTCTCAGTAACTGGTTCCAGTCAATAGCTTGAGTGCCATATTTTGAACCAATTGCCATTTCCAGACTGTTATACATTATCTGCAAAGGCATGTTTGATTTCAAATAAACCCAATTGACCACAGAGCAAATTTACAATGGTCCAAATGGGATCTAATTAAAGTATATCCTACTGTGGGCGCTATTTGCTGATTACTTTTTAAAAAAAAGTCAATATTCTCTGTTCTCTGTGTGGAAGATTGCTCTGAGGAATTGTCCAATTTGGGGCTCACTTCATTCCTGGGTTATTCAAAGCTCAAAATGGCACTCTCACCGAAAGAACATCACAGAACAACTTCCACTGCATCCAAAACCCTGAACACATAGGAATACGAAAGGATTTATATGGGACCCCCACTTACCAATGCTTAAACCCAAACATTGTTAAATGTCTTAGCTTTTTGCATATAACACATATAATGTGAGAAACAGGTTCAGCCTGCACATGCAGGGGCTGAAGGTTGGTTAGCATGAAGGTGCACATGCAAGGTCTAACCTCAACATTCCTTTGAATCCAGCTCTTCTTTGTGTGTTGAGCACAAAGGTCTGCCAGGGGGTTATAAGCACATACAGTTGAACGTGCTTACAAATCTGACTATGATTGCAAAACAGGACACTTTAATGCTAAACACTCATTACCTGGCATTTATAAGCAGGTGTCCTGTGTGTGGGACTATTGAGGGGTGGGCTGGTGTACACACCCATCAATCTACCAACTTTTTGTCCCTCACACGTTCAGGGTGAACATCTGCATAGTGATTATGTCTGAAAAAAATGTCTTCTATATGTCTTGTCTGGTGGCACATGAATATAACTGAAATCAGTCACACAAGCTATCTGGACGTTCAATGTGAAGTCGAAGGCTTTCACGGCTGGCATCCATAGATTTTCCTTGTTTTTTCCCAGGCTGTGGGGCCGTGTTCTGGAAGAGTTTGCTTCTGACATTTCGCCTGCATCTGTGGCTGGCATCTTCAGAGAATGGTTGGGTAGGAATGTGTGTGGAGTTTATATATTGTGAACCCCTGTTGGGGAGTATATGTAAATTTGTGTGTTCGAATGGTTAGTTTTTGGGTATAGAAATGCAAGGAGGATTAGTGTCTGTTTGGCTAATGGTTGGTTGATGGCCCATTATCTGCTGGAGATCCCCTTGTCCCTGGGTGGAATTCCTTTGTAAGTATTAAGTTTTGATTCTATTGTTTTTCAAAACTGGAAGCCAGATTTTGTTTACTTATGAAGGAACAACTGTATAATGCTTTGGACCAAAGGATATGACTTTCAGACCATTCTGAAATCCAACTAACCTTATTTCAAAAATCAGTCACATCTTTACATTATAGACTTTTTTAAAAAAGAGTGTCAGTAAAGAAGAAGCAGCAAAGCAGGGGAAAGGAGACCGGAACCTATGTGTTAATATTAAATACATTAAGCTATTGGAGTTGGGGGAGGAATTAAGGCAAAATGTGAAATACCCTTTTTTCCTAATGAAACTTCACGCATTTCCCAGGGAATGATATGAGGTTAGTGTTTTTATTTTTGTTCTGTCCTCTGTGCCACTTCCCCTTCCATTCTGGGTAGAGTTTTAAACTCTATGACAGGAGGAGACTGCAGCTATAGCAGAAAAGGAAAGGAGGGAGCCAGGAGCAGGAAGGGGAAGATCACAACAGTGCAGAGATGTGAGAAAAAAAGGAAGGCCTGCCTGTGCACAACATAAGAGGGGTGACAGAAAGAGTGGAGTACGGCAGACAAAACAAAAGAGAGGATAGTGGGAAACACACAGAGAAAGACCAGAGGAAGTCATGAGACACTAGAGAAGACAGCTGTAAAAGACAGAGCAGAAAAAATGTTGAGGACCGAAAAAGTTAAGAACCTACAAAGGAGGAAGAGTAAAGAAATGAGAGAAATAGCACACAGAACACCATAAAAAGACAAAGAGACACGTTGATGATATAAGATTCTCTAGGGATGAAAGTGAAGATGATTTTAACTGTAGGTCTATATCTGTTTCTCAAAAAGATCTGAGAATTGTTGTTGTGGAGTACTGTTGATGGGGATGGGGCTGGAGTATATCTGGTTTACAATTTTTTTTAATGAATGAATGAAATTTTATTACAGTCAATGACCAGCTTAAACAATATAAAAGTACAGTGTAAAATAGTACAGTATTATACAATGCAAGAAAATTGGACAATGTTGTACAATGAACAACAACAACAACAAGATACCATTTTTCTTCGGCAAGCTATTGCAGCAACGCAAAAACTTGCAGCCTTGGCTGTAATCCCTGGTTGCCAGTCAGCCAAATGTAAAATGTATCAGATTTATGTAGTATTTTTTGCAACATAGGTACTATAAAACAACGTTGCAGATCCCGATAAAAAGTACAGTACAATAAAACATGCCCCACAGATTCTACCTCCCCAGACCCACAAGGACATAAACGTTCACAGAGAGGTTTGTTGTTATATCTTCCTGTTAGTAGAGCTGATGGGAGTACATTGAATTTGGCCAGGGTAAGGGTTTTCCTATACTTTGGGTTGGTTAGATTGTTCAAGTATGCAGCAAGGGCAAAGCCTCTCCCACAGTCTTTGAAACTTGAGCGTAAGGATGCTGCACATATATGATTTTGTAATTCTATGTCCTGTATGCGCTGGTGGATGTTTTCTTTGGCTTTTGCATACCCCATGGCTAGGATAACAAATTGTGAGAAGTCCAGGGATTGCACTTTTTCCTTAACCAATTTTTTCCATCTTGACTGAAATGTATCACTAAGAGTCAAGGGGGCTAGACCTTTGGGAGTAAATAGCATCTTTAACCAGAAGTCTAACTTATATATCCATATTTGTGCTTCAATAGAAATTAAGCCTGTTTCTAGCCTGAGTAAGACATTTGACACACCGTTTGGGAGGCTGAGAACAGTTCTCAAAAATTTTGTCTGAACAGTTTCCATGGCTGCAATATTTTTGAACCTACATGTCTGTGCACCATATAACATTTGGGGGAGGGTCTTTGCTTTAAACACCTGTATTGCTGAGGGAACGTGTTGTCCCCCTTTGCTGTAGAAAAAAGAGATCAGTGACTTATAACTTCATTGTGTTTGCAGTTGCGTAAGAGATTTGGGCTCTCCAAGAACCTGTACAATGAAAAATTACTCCCAGATAGTTATAAGATTTGACCTGTTCAAGTTGATGGCCATTCACTTGCCATCAATGTTTACATTTTTTTTTTTGGTAAAGATAAGAACTTTAGATTTTTCATAGTTAATTATTAATTGTTCTGTATTACAATATGTTCCCAGTGTTCTTAAGAGACGTCTCAGTCCTACACAGGTTAAAGACAGGAGAATAGCATCATCAGCATAGAGAAGTGTAGATATAGGTCTCCCTGACAGTTTAGGGGGATGGAAGTTTTCTCCAGTCAATGCTAAGTAATGAATCAATGTAGATATTAAATAAAGTAGGGGCCAATACACAACCCTGTTTTACCCCTTCATATGTAGGTATTACATCTGTCAAATGCCCTTCTTGATCACATCTTACTCTCAAAGAGGTTTGGTAATATAGGCTTCGTATGAGAGTCAGTAGACATCTATCCATGTTAGTGGCCTCCATTTTTTGCCATAATCTGTCTCTTGGAATTGTATCAAAAGCAGATTTAAAATCTATAAAAGCTGCATAAAGTGTCCCCCCCACAGGGGATGAATATTTGTCTAGTAGGTGTTGCAATATAAGACCCTGGTCCACAGATGAATGCCCTTGCCTGAATCCTGCTTGTTCCTCCCTCAGAAGGTTATCCACACAGTAATTTCTTTAGAAGGTGGCTTGCATACAGTTTACTGATTATACTTAATAGACTTATAGATCTGTAATTGGCCGGATCAGAGCTTCGACCTTTTTTGAAAATTGGCACTATAATTGCTAGGCCCCAATCAGATGGAATAGAAGCTGTCTGGTTTAATGTGTATGGATAGGGCAGCTGGAACTGGTGACCACCATTCAACATTTGATTTTAGTAATTCTGGTGGTATAAGGTCGTATCCGGGGGCTTTGCCAGGTTTCAGGCGTGCAATGAGACTTGCTATTTTGGATGTTGAAACAGGGAGCCAAGTAGGAAGATCATCAAGGTTCTGGATATTTAATGTATCTCCTGTTTTTCTTCCGGCATACATTGTACTAAAGTATGCTTCCCAAGTTTTTACTGGGATGTGGGAGTCTAGTCAGTAGATATTATTTTGCCAACCCCTAGATACTAGTTTCCAAAATGTGGCAGAGTCATGTGTGTTTGAAGCATCAATTAACCTTTGCCAATTAGTTCTCACCGCCTGGTTCTTTTGTTCCTTAATTAGTTTTTTATATTTCTTTTTTAGCACAAGCCAATCTTTTATTTTTTTTAATGAAGGTTTTTTCCCCTGCATCTTTGTGTTTATTTACAACTTCACTCATTCACTTTCAATAAGTTATTTTAAAAAATGGGGGTTTCCAATTTTTTTTACAGTTTCCTTTTCTCCCAGCCTAAAAACAGGGGAAAGCTGGGCGAGTCAACTCATGGATAAGATTTTTCACCTGCATTTCATTAAGGTTTTAGTGTACTAATATAACATATATTTAAACACCAAGTTAGAATCAATGTAATTAAAATAAACATCCTTTTTTCCTATCAAGATAATCAATGTACATTTTAAAGGTTTTTAATAGAAACATAATATACAGTAGTGGCAGTTTTTCACTTTCTTATCTCTGGAAAAGAGATAAGGAAAATGTTAGTGATAAGGTGCTTAGTGAAAAAGTCAGGAAGATGCTTTGGGAGCATCACAGAGGTCATTTGCAATTTATGCCAGTTCTCATTATCAGGAAAAAAAATGTACTTTATACAGGATATGTTCCAAGCCTCCCCAAAGATACCTAAAATCATGGATAAAAGGGAACACAATTATTTTCAATGAGATGAAAGCCAGAAGTTGACCATAGCATCACACTGGAGGACCTAAACATGCCTAGAGAAAACATATTTTGGGAGGCATGGATAAGTGAAAATGTGGATACCGAATCTGTGAATACGAGGGCTGACCTGTATTTTCCCAACACATGCTTGCGAGCTGTTGGTGGTATGTGGCACAAATTGAATAATTTTACCTGTACTATTAACTACAAATTCTTCTGTTGACCTAAATGCAATGAATTGTCTTTCTTTTTCTCATGTGAGAGAAGAAATTGAGTTGATGCTTAGTTCTGTCTCTCTTTTAGATATACACGAGTGTAGCTATGACTTTGCTTCCACAGCCCCCCTTTTTTACCATAGGTATAACTTTAATATCTGTTGCAAGAATAATACAGAGAAATTGCTGAAATCCCTATGCCTCCCTTCAATATATTCCTTGAAGGATAAGCTGTGGGTAGCTTTACACAGATAACAACAATACAGTCACTTCATAGAAACATCAAAGTAGACATGTGATAGCGTAACTTCCCCCTCCACTTGCCAGCTTGGGTGGACTTCATCATTTGATGCACTGAATGTGGGTGTGCCACCCTTAAACATGGAAAAACATTTTTTGTGGCTGTTAACTGATGTCTATAGATAAACAATTTATAGATAAACATTGTTTTAGCATATTTTAAATAACAAAGAATGTTAGAAAGCAAATAGTAGAAAACTATGGAGGTAATCAAGTAGGGTCCCAGCTCCCTGAAAGTCTATAAATCAGCGTTTCTCAACTGGGGTTCTGCAGAACGCTAGGGTTCCACGAAACATGGCTAGGGGTTCAACGAGAAATAGTTACGTTGGGCTTTATAGTAATTTTTGGAAGTTTTTATAGTAAGTGTATAATATAGTAATGTTGGGCTTTAGGGCCCAGCAGTGTCCTGGCTGTCTCCGCCAGAACGCCCTGCCAGTTCTTTTCTGTGCAGGACGAAGCAGGCACCTCTATCCCATTGAACTTGATGGAGCTCAGCCTGGAGTTGGGAGAGCCCGGACGGCGCTCTTGCATGTTCTGGTGCCCAGGCAAAGAGCCTCTGGCTCTTTTCTTTCCCCCCTCTCTCCTTCTCTTCTCTCTTCCTTCCTTCCTTCCTCTCTCTCCTTCTCTTCTCTTTCTTTCCTCTTTCTTCATCTCTTCTTTTCTTTCTTTCTTCCCTCTCCTTTTCTTCTTTTCCTTTCTCGTTCCCCTTCCTTCCTTCCTTACACTTCGCCCCTGCATCTAGCCTGGATGAGGACTGTGAGAAAAGGCAGAGACTCAGCCCTGAACCCCAGCCTCGGAGCACTGGGCTTCCTTCCCTCCCACCACTTTTGGGGTCTCACAGGGTAACATGGGGGGGGTCCTCGCCAGCCAAGGGGAGTCAGATGAGGTTCAGCAGCTGCCCTTTGCCCCCTTGCCCGACAAGGACTGCTTGGGGGTGGCAGTGCCCAGGGACCCCACCCACAGCACCCAGACCCCCACCTCCAGGGCAGTGATGGAGGAGGTGTCCCCTCCCAGTCCCGGACGGTGACCTCCTTCCTGATCCGGAGCATTCTGGTTGCCTGCAAGCCCCCAGCCGCCTGCGCCCCTTACTCCAGCAGCACCCATGTGTGGGGCAGCGCCCATGACTCAGCTCCCCTCTGCCTCCTGGCCAAGGCAACCCAAGACTTCCACAAGAAGTCCAAGAAGGATGGTGGTGGCAGCAACACCTCCTCAGACTCTGAGTACAAAGGTAGGCCGGCTGTGCCCACCTCACCTCCAGGAAAACAAGTCAGGACATTAATTTTGCAAGCCCCCCCCCCAAAAAAACCAATCTCTTTTTCAACCAACGCACTCTGCACTGTCTCCAAATATCCAGTCCTTCAAGAGAGGCTGCTGCTAAACAGGGAGGTCTTTCTTCCCCCCCCCTCCCAAAGAAAAGAAGAAACCTCAGTTGGATTGGGTTCCTTCAGTTTCTGTTTTGGAACTATCATCAGGTTAGATCAGCCTTTCTCAGCCAGGGTTCCCTGAGAGAGGTGACTTTTAAAGATTTTTTCCAGCTGTGGATAACACAATGTTTAGGCAGGGGTTCCCTGAGACCTGGAAATTATTTCAAGGGTTCCTCCAGAGTAAAAAGGTTGAGAAAGGCTGTTATAGATGTAGGCTTTCCCAGCTCAGATGCTTTTCACTAGTACTGTATGCTAATACTGAAGGCAAGAATGATGAGCAACATATAGGCCACCAGTATGGAACCTCTTCACATGTACAGCATACAAATGGGGTTATACTACCAAGTATAAATTTTTTAAAAATGTAGGTTCCTCTCTCCCCTTGTGCAGAGTATTGATGCTCTTTCCATAATTCAATATTATTTCATTAAGAAGGGCTATCACATTTTAGAAGTTTTACCTGATATATATTTGTTATGATATGTATGCTGAATTTAGCTCATTGCATGAAACTGTACAAATTAGTTGTTATTGCTGCCTTAAGCTGTTTAGTTGAGCACTAAACACTGAATTTTTGTCAATCAATTACTCATGAGGAAGCAGTGTATGTTGATGACTATAACTATTTTGATTATGTAAAATATTATATACTTTGGATATAGCAAATTATATATTAGCACAAGAAGTGGACATATTTCTGTAATAAATTTCTGTTTAGTGTAATAAACTAAAGGTTTCTGTAAAAATTATAAAATTATATCATATGTAATTGTTAACTCCCAGTATTGCATTAGCTTTTCAAATAGACACCTCCATTTAGTTTGTTGGACAGCCCTCAGTTTGTAGCATGTGAGCTGGGCTGTTAATGACAGGATGTCTTGGAGGTCTCTCATTCATAGGGTTGCCATGAACTGAAGCCAACTTGATGGCAGTTAACAATAACAAAGACAGTTCAAAATAATTTACCTATGTAATCGGTAGCTGACTGAGACTATTTGACTCATCAATTAACCAGTGTGCCAATTCTCAATGAATAATCTTGAACCTGAAAATATAAATGATACAAATTAAATACTTAGGGTGCAGTTAAGAAGAATATACCAGGGGCATTAGTACATATTTAAGAGGGACAACTCAGTGAACTTCTAAAAGATTGAAGAAAACTGCTATCCAGAAGAACTAAGTTCACAGTATGTAGATTTATTCCCTAGAACAACTTTCAATGGGAAGATTGTGAAGAATAAATTTTCAAAGATAACCATCTATATGTGAACTTTTTAAAATTTAAAAATAGTTAATTTCATTTTTGAGGCTCAAAATTTATCTCACACTGTAACTTCCTGAGTAGTTCCTTCTTTCATATTGGGGAGAAGAATGCAGCAAGCCAAGGATATTTTTTGCTTTACTAGCATTATTAAAGTATACTATTTCCCCCACAGAAAACTTCTTTCCTGAGACTTATAAAATTAATACATAAGAATGATCTAAACCAATTGTTGGCCCCATTATGAGTAGACCCATCAAATCAATAGTACTTATGTAAGTCGTGATTTACTAAGGATGGGTTCACACTATACAAATGATCCAGTTTGGATTATTTGCCATAGGTCCTTCCTAAGGAATGCTGGGATTTGTAGTTTGGTGAGGCACCAGCACTCTTTGGCAGAGAAGGCCAAAGACATTCTAAAATTACAAATTCCAGGATTCAACAGGAAAGAGCCATGGCAAATAATCCAGTTTTAAACTGGTTTGTTCATATAGTGTGGAGCCTCCCTAAATTCCCAGATTCAATGAGTCTGCCCTAGTTGGAACTAACAATTTGGCTTAGTCCTCTGTTAAATTACTTGTATCTTCTCTTTCCAAAGTTCAAAGTATCTTTTTTAGAACAGGTTGATAACCAGATATACAGATGCTGCAAGGGCATAAATTACAAGTGAGCTGAAATGTGGGAGGCTAGGTTTTGAATGCCACCGATATTTAAAAAAAAGTTTTTCACCTGATACAGTTATCCATTCTTGACAATGTCGGAAACAAACTGAAGGGTCCATTCTCAGTTCTTATTCAACAGAATGTAGGCCTGCAGAGAGGATGGGTGTCACTACAGACAAGTACCTGTAGGGCTTGGCACAGGCAACAGGGCCTCACCAGAAGATCATAATGGCCTGGGAGGTTGATATAGGACTAAGGGCAAATGTTTCTTGAGGTAATGAGATCACCAGAACTTCGTATACCAACAGCAACATCTTTAGCTTAGCAGCAGGTATGAAACCAATATAGATCTATAGGCACTGGTGTAATATGTTTGTGGCAAAAGATATAGTAAGCAATATATCTCTTAAGGGCAGCTCCAGACAAAGTACATAACAGTAATCCAGTGTTGAGGTTACCAGTGTTTGGATCATGAAGGCCAGGCATAAATGAAAAAAGATGGCATATCCACTTAAGCTGTTTCTCCTAGCAACAGTGGTCACAAAAGATGCAGCGAGCATTCCCTCATTGCAAACCTGTTCCTCCAAGGAGTGTGTCATTTAAAGCTTGGAGTTCCTCTAATTCCTAGACCCAGGAGCCATTTACTCATGCTACCACTGTTTTACAAAGATTCACTTTCAGCCCTCAACTAGCCCACCAATGTATTCAAGCACGAATCTGGGCTGTGCCGAGTCTCTCTTGATTCACTTGTATCAGAAAAATAAAGCTAACTGGCATCAGCAAACTGATGATACTTTATTCTGTATTTTCTATCGGCCAAACACGGTACTTTCATATAGATATTAAACAGCATTCAATACAAGATGATACCTTCAAAAAATACAGTCTGATGGGTAACATGCAAACTGGAATAGGTCTAGATTGGAGCAGAGAACTGCTGAGGGCTGGAAGGCTGCACAGGATCTTGGAGGACTGAACACATCCTTGCCATCTCTCCCCAATTCCATCATTTAAAAAACATTTTTGGATTTTTTTTAAAAAAATATTAAACTGCTTTTCCACATCCTGTAGGGACATAGGGGATATTTTCAGTCTATGACCTCCCCTGACCTGTTTTAGATTGGCTTATTTCAAGTAGAATTTCTGGTTTACTTCTTGCTTTAGAAACAGCCTCTGCTGGATGTAAATGCCCCCTGCCGTCTGTATCCAAGGATTCTGCATCCACGGATTCAACCATCCATGGTCTGAAAATATTCTAACTGCCCCAACAAAAAAGTCCAAAAAGCAAACCTTAATTTTGCCATTTTTTATAAGAAATGCCATTTGACTACACCATTGTATATAATGAAACTTGAGCATCCATGGATTTTGGTATCCACGGGGGTCCGGGAACCAAACCCCAGCAGATACTGAGGGCCCACTGTATGTTTAAAAAGAACAAAAACATGGATAAAATTGCTCCCTTGTTCCCTAGGTGCTATGGGGATATCTTTGGTTTTAAAAGAGAGAGAGACCCTTTGTGTCCTCCACAATGGGCTGGGGCAGCAAAAACAGACCACACTTTGTCCATCTCAATAACAAAATTGAGTCAACATGGGTTTCAGAGAAACAAGTCATGCCAGACTAATCTGATCTCTCTCTCTCTCTCTCTCTCTCTCTCTTTTTTTTTTTTTTTGATAAAGTTACCAGCTTGGTAGATTAAGGGAATGCTGTGGACATCGCATATCTTGATTTCAATAAGGCCTTTGACAAGGTTCCCCATGACATTCTTGCAAACAAGCTTGTAAAATGTGGGCTAGACAAGTTACCTGTTAAATGGATTTGTAATTGGTTGACCGGCCAAACCCAAAGGGTGCTCAGCAGTGACTCCTCTTCGTTTTGGAAAGATGTGACCAGTGGGGTGCCACAGGGTTCTGTCCTGGGCCCAGTGCTATTCAACATCTTTATCAATGACTTGGATGAGGGAATTAGAGGCATACTTATCAAATTTGCAGATGACACCAAATTAGGAGGAGTAGCTAATATCCTAGAGGACAGGATCAAAATTCAGAATGACCTGATAGACTGGAGAGCTGGGCCAAAGCTAACAAAATGAAATTCAATATGGAGAAATGTAAAGTACTGCACTTAGGGTGGAAAAATGAAATGCATAGATACAGGATGGGAGAGACCTGGCTGAACGAGACTACGTGCGAAAGGGATCTAGGAGTCCTAGTAGACCACAAGTTGAACATGAGTCAACAGTGTGATGCGGCAGCTAAAAAGGCCAATGTGATTTTGGGCTGTATCAATAGAAGTATGGTATCTAGATCAAGGGAAGTAATAGTGCCACTCTATTCTGCCTTGGTCAGACCTCACCTAGAATACTGTGTCCAGTTCTGGGCACAATTCAAAATGGATATTGACAAATTGGAGCATGTCCAGAGAAGGGCAACTAAAATGGTGAAAGGTCTGGAAACCATGCCTTATGAGGAGAGACTTAGGGAGCTGGGTATGTTTAGCCTGGAAAAAAGACGGTTAAGAGGCGATATGATAGCCCTGTTTAAGTATTTGAAGGGATGTCACGTTGAGGATGGAGCAGGCTTGTTTTCTGCTGCTCCAGAGACTGGAACACGGAGCAATGGATGCAAGCTCCAGGAACAGAGATTCCACCTCAACATTAGGAGGAACTTTTTGACAGTAAGAGCTGTTTGGCAGTGGAACACACTCCCTCGGAGCGTGGTGGGGTCTCCTTCCTTGGAGGTCTTTAAACAGAAGGCTGGATTGCCATCTCTCGGGGATGCTTTGATCAAGATTTCCTGTGTGGCAAGGGGTTGGACTGGATGGCCCTCGTGGTCTCTTCCAACTCTACAATTCTATGATTCTATGAAAATACTGTAGTCCCTGTTGAGGAACCTGTCCTACATTGAATTATTGTTCTTTGGTCTAGCCAATCTACAGACAAACATGAAGGCTACAGTGGTCCTTGCAAGCAAATTTCCTACAGATGGGGCATGTCTGATGGTTTTCCTACCTGCTGCTCTACTGCAGAAGTAACAGTGGGGTTGGAGGTAGCTCATTCTGTTGAATGGTGACAACATACATTAACAGACATATGTCTTTGGTTAGCAGACCTTCTGCCAGTTCTGAGCTGGTGAAAACACCTGGCTCCCACACCTCTTTTTTCAATGTGGAAATATTGCTCCACTGGTGTTGCTAGTACACTCTAACCAAGCTGGGCTTTTAGTGATGTACCAGGTTGTTTGCCTAGGTAAATGTCTCCCATCAAAGGATATGAAGTCTTACAATCACAACAGCACTGTACTCATACCCTGTATTTTATTGGTTTCTTTACCATATAGTCCAAGAATGGATGTTTACAGATTCATGCAAGGAAGAACCATTTGAAAATGAACCCATAATTTTACAAAGTGAAGTGAAGCTGCACTCAAAGCAATTGGGAGAAATGGCAGAAACAGATGGCATACCACCAGAGCTGTTTCAAGGTACAGAAATAGAATTGACTCAAATTCTAACTAAACTCTGTCAACAAACATGAACAACAAAACAATGTCCCACAGACTGGAAATGTTTAATATACATTCACATTCCCAAGAAAGGGGATACCAGGATTGGAGTAACCACGGAACCACTGCATTAATCTCAGATGTAAGCAAAGTGATGCTCAAAATTCTACAACAAAGACCTTTACCATACATGGAGTGAGAAATGCCAGATGTCCAAGCTGGGTTCAGGAAAGGAAAAGGCACAATGAATCATACTGCAAACGTATGTTGGATAATGAAATGCACCAAATAATTTCAGAAGAAAATCACTCTGTGTAAAAATTGACTGTGTAAAAGGTGAGAAAGTATGGATCTCTCTTAAAGAAATGGGTGTGCCACAACATTTTATTGCTCTGATGTGTAACATGTACTCAGGATAAGAGGCCACCATGAGGACAGAGTATAGAAAAGAACAGGTCACTTACCTGTTCTGTGCCCTCACACAAATGGATTACTCTATGCCTTGATCAAATGGATTTGCGCCTGCACAGAGGCACTAATGGGATGTTAACAGCTCAGTAGCTTTGGCAGAATCCCTTCCCCCTCCCCTCTCCTGCACGTGCCCTGTCCTGCTGACACTGCTTCCTTTCCTCCATTCTCCAGAGTTGGTAAAGAGAGCAAAAATGGTTTTGCATTGACAAGAGGGTCAGCAAGGATACATTTTACCACCCTATCTGTTTAATTTGTATGCTAGATTCAGAGGAAGGGGGTATGAAAATTGGAGGAAGAATTTCAACCATTCTGAGATGAGCTGAGACTGTTCTACTTTGGACGTACCACGAGAAGACATGACTTATTAGAAAAGACAATGATCCTTGGTAAGGTGCAAGGCAGTTGAAAAAAAGAAAGATGGCATTACAGTAGTTAGACTCAATTAAGTAAGTCATGGCTGACCTGAGTCTGCAAGTCTTGAGCATGGTCGTTGATAACAGGGTGGCTTGGGGATCACCATAAGTTGAAGATTTATTTTTTTATTTAGTTATTTAGTTATTTATACCCCGCTCTTCAGCCACAAGGTTATCAGAGCAGCTTACAAACTGTTTTAAGCAATAGATATTTGCACATCTACACTGCATTAAACAGTTTCCAATGTGTGTTAGCTAATTGCCCCCACAAGCTGGGTACTCAGTTTACCGACCTACGAAAGGATGGAAGGCTGAGTGAACCTTGGAGCCTGCTGGAATCGAACTTGCAAGGTGGTGGCTTGCAGTACTGGTAATGAACCACTGCACCACCAGGGTTATTGACTTGACTGCAGTCAATAACCACAACCATGACCATATTTACATCTGAAAAACCATGTCCATATTTACACCTGAAATCAATTATCTGTTTACCAGTGGTTAGATCTACCCTTGCAGAGTACCACATATGAAGCTGCTCTACAAATAAATCCTGAAAAGCAGCCAATTTACACACTGCTCATTTCCATGTTTTTTCAACTTCAAGCACCTTGTGAATGTATGAAATCTCTTCAGACTCATTGTTGCTTTGCAGTGCCCTGAGAAGCAACATTGTAAAATGACTACCTTGTAGGTTCTGTGTGAATGTTGCAATGAAGTGACTCTGGGGTACTGAACTGTCCCTTCTGGTAGGATGAAGGTTAGCTGTAAAATACTACTCTTGCATTGCAATCCTGTCCATGTTTATTCAGAAGCATCATATAAAATATTTTCCTCTTTCATATCCAATCTTCCCAGGTACGTAACTAAATGGGGAACCTTCAGCCTTCAATAATTTTCTTTTTAAATAATTTTTAAAAATCACTTAACAATGAAATGAAAGCGCAATACACACTTTCAAAACTGCATATTATTATAATGTGTGTGTGTGTGTGTGTGTGTGTGTTTGCTACTGGAGCAATAAACTGTTTCTATGGGTCTCTCAGTGCGAAAAGCCATACCTTTTTATAGAACAATTTAAAACCATACATTGATCTACTGAAAGTAACAGTACATATATACAATACTCAACTTTCTCAAGGGAAAACTCCCTCCCACAGTCTAGTTTTAAAGGTAAAAATTAAAAATACAACCCAAGACTGACTGAAACTTGCAGCTCATTAAAGCTAGGTTTCCCCTATATAGAATTCTATTGATCGCCATAGTCTACGCTAGACAAAAAGTGTGGTCAGGGAGGGGATGATGGATGCCTCTGCCAATAGTACTGAACAAACCTGTTAGCTAATTGCTACCAAAGACAATTATCCCTGCATTGTTTCATAATGGAAACACATTACAAAACGCTAATATACACACAGGGAAATTTGATGATTTGACTGCGGAGCCATGTGCATTGAATTTCATTGCCAAAGGCCAGCCAGGTCGCTGCTGTGAAGTGGGAGAGAATGTCAGAATAGAAGCCACACTATCTCACAGCTCTTTTCTAACATGTTTAGCAATTCCATGAAGCCCTCTGATCTGGTCCTTCCAGACTACTACAAATAAAAGCTATATTCAAAGGAAGCATTCTCTGGAAAACCATTATCTCTCTTTCCCTCTCGTTTACTTTAACCATAGGTAAAATAGAATTTAAGCTCACATTCAGATTTTAAGGCAGCTTGTTGACAATAATGCTACTTCAAACTGTGGTCACACATTCCTATATATGATAAATATGTAGGCAAGTATCTCATAAACATTTTCTCTTAAAGATCCAAAAATGAAATAATGAGACTACTGGTGAAATATAAGGCTTTGTTCGAACAGAATATCTAACTATATACTGTACAATTCAAGCCTGCACTATTTTATATACATTTGTTCCTTTTGCCCAGAAAATACATTCCTGGAATGATTTTTTTCTGAATATAGTTATGTTGTTCTATACTACAGAATCTTGCATTGCTTGCATGCCCAACATTAGAGCTTAAAAATTTCAACCACAATTCATTTCAACCTTCTATTCAGTTCTGTTTGACTGTATAATAATACAGAATGATGAAAAATTAAAAGAAAATGTGGAGAAGGTGTGCCAGCATTATAAAAATAAATTAAATAGCTACAAAATTTATGATCAGTCTATTAACTTTATAATTCATAAGCCAATGAATTCAGCTTTACTGTGTTTGATATTGTTCTACAGAGGCTAGTCTACCTGCTTCAGATTGTGCTGACTACTATTTTGACAAGACCTGGATAGCAGTAGGTCCAAAGCAATCAGAAGGTTGACTTTGACAAATGGCGGTGCTGCAGCGAAGTTGAAAATAACACACATCCAC